>SJYX01013760.1:213195-260806 GCA_006410675.1 Oreotragus oreotragus | reverse complement strand
CAGTCATTAAATTAAAAGATGCTTACTCCTTGGAAGAAACGTTACGACCAACCTGGATAGTATATTCAAAAGCAGAGACATTACTTTCCCCACTAAGGTCCGTCTAGTCAAGGCTATGGTTTTTCCTGTGGTCATGTATGGATATGAGAGTTGGATTGTGAAGAAGGCTGAGCGCCGAAGAATCGATGCTTTTGAACTGTGGTGTTGAAGAAGACTCTTGAGAGTCCCTTGGACTGCAAGGAGATCCAACCAGTCCATTCTGAAGGAGATCAACCCTGGGATTTCTTTGAAAGGAATGATGCTAAAGCTGAAACTCCAGTACTTTGGCCACCTCATGCGAAGAGTTGACTCATTGGAAAAGACTCTAATGCTGTGAGGGATTGGGGGCAGGAGGAGAAGGGGACGACAGAGGATGAGATGGCTGGATGGCATCACGGACTCGATGGACGTAAGTCTGAGTGAACTCTGGAAGATGGTGATGAACAGGGACGCCTGCTGTGCTGCAATTCATGGGGTTGCAAAGAATCAGACATGACTGAGTGACTGAACTGAAGTGAACTGAACAATATTTTTGAAACTTTTCTTAGCTTTTTATTACTGTTAATACTTCATGTTTCTGATACATGTATAGAACAAAAATCCTACCATGTTCTGCGGCTGCAGTTTTAGCATCGAGATTTTTGAGTTTTGTTCTAAATGCCAAAAGACAATTTAGATTCCAGAAATGTCAATTTGGTATCTAAACTTGTATATATGTACCAGAAATATGATTGACATATTTTAGCCAACTACTTTTTTTTCTAAAAATAAATTGGAAGTTGTATTTATATAACATAGAAAATAACGCATTTTAATTTCATGGTATTCCTCACTATCTTCACTCAAGTATTAGTGCCATACAACCTTTTTCTGTATGTACCATACCATTTTTACCAAGGAAAATACATTTTAAGCTGGTCAATAAAATATCTATCGCATCTATGCAATTATTATGTCAATTAGTGCCCCATGAAACAAAAATATGGTTTTGTTTTTGCTTATTGAAGTTCTGATGTTGTTTCTGGGAAGCCTGTTAAAATAGATGTATTTAAACTTTGACTGGATTTAGGTGGGGAAAGGAAAATCTTAGGAAAGAATTTATTTATAAAGTCTTGTTTATTCAGACTCTTCCTATCTGAATATCTTTTTGACTGAAATAATTGTTGTTGGGAGAGTGATCTCAAAAATTGGAAACTCTCTGACACTTCTCCCATGAAAATAGATACGGAGAATTATGTTTATAAGAATAGCTGAAAAAGTTTACCTCGGTTAGCTTTTACCCATAGGACCATTCATAGAGGAGTCTTTCAGCAATATCCAATTTCTTGTGTATATCTGAGTAATCTTTCCTATTGGCTAGCATTTATTCTTACTTGTGTTTTGGTACTGCTGCTTATAAGCCCAGAAGTCCTTGAGAAACTGCAAAGTTCTAATATACTTATTTGTGAAAAATTTTACTGTGTTATAGGTAGTATTTGTAGCCTTATATTTTAGATTTCTCCAAAATTGATAAAAATATGTGGAAATATTTTTAAAATTTCTATTATGATTTCTCCTTTGACCAAGGAGTTAGTTTCTAAATATGTAAGCTTAAAACTTCTTTTTGTTATTAATTTCTAAGTTACATTTATTCAAAGAATGAGATTTTGTGTGACAATTTTTTCAACTTTAGGGAAATATTTTATGGCATTATACAAGGCTGATTTTGTAAATATTCCATGTGTTTCCTAAAAATATTACTCTTAATATTTGGGACCATTCGTTCCATATTATTTAGTAATGTTGAGATTTTCTTTAGTAAGCTGATTCTTTAATGAGGCTTTGTCAGTAGTTGGAAGCGATATGTTCAAATCGCTCATCCTGGTGAAGTGGTCTAATTCTTCCATTAATACTTTTTTCTGTGTTGGCAGTTTTTATCAATTTGCCTTATTATTAACTATTTTTGCTGTATTATCAATTTTAAAATAGTCTTCTAGAAATACAATTCATGTATCATACAATTGTATCATACATAAAGTGAAGTGAAATCGCTCAGTTGTGTCCGACTCTTTATCCACCCCATGCACCAGGCTCCTTCGTCCATGGGATTCTCCATGCAGGAGTACCAGAGTGGGTTGCCATTTCCTTTTCCAGGAAACCATACATATAATCATATAATCCACCCACTTAAAGTGTAAAAGTTAATGGTTTTTAGTATATTCACAGATATATGTGACTATTGTTGCTCTCATTTTGGAACATTTTCATCATCTCACAAAGATACCCTGTACCATTTGACTGTCACCTGACCATCACTGGTACTCTTCCTTCCTGTCCTAATAGTTGCTAATTTATTTTCTATTTCTATGAGATTCCCTATTCTGAACTTTCATATGAATGAAATCATATAATTTGTGCATTTTTATAACTAGCTTCTTTCACTTAGAATAATGTTTTCAAGGTTTATTTGTATTGTAACATGTACTAGTATTCATTCCTTCTTATGAACAAATAGTATTCTGTTGATTGAATTTACCACATTTTATAAACTTATTTTTTTATTGAAGGATAATTACTTTACAGAATTTTGTTGTTTTCTGTCAAAATTCAACAAGAATCAGCCATAGGTATACATATATCCCCTCCCTTTTGAACCTTCTTCCCATCTCCCACCCCATGCCACCTCTCTAGATTAATACAGAACCCCTGATTGAGTTTCCTGAGCCATATAGCAAATTCCTGTTGGCTATCTATTTTACCTATGGTAATGTAAGTTTCTATGTTACTCTTTCCATACATCTCACCCTCTCCTCCCTTCTGCCCATGTCCATAAGTCTGTTCTCTATGTTTCTGCATTGCAGTCCTGTAAGTAAATTCTTCAA
Organism: Oreotragus oreotragus; assembly: GCA_006410675.1. Lineage (NCBI taxonomy): Eukaryota > Metazoa > Chordata > Mammalia > Artiodactyla > Bovidae > Oreotragus > Oreotragus oreotragus. Next base: position 257,906 of record SJYX01013760.1, on the reverse strand, counting down.
TACCGTTTTTCTAGAGTCTGTATATATACATTAGAATACAATATTTATCTTCTCTTTCTGACTCACTTCACTCCATGCAATAGGTTCTCTATTCATCCACTTCATCAGAACTGACTCAAATGCATTCCTTTTTACGGCTGAGTAATATTCCATTGTGTATATGTACCACAACTTCTTTATCCATTCATCTCTTGATGGACATCTAGGTTGCTTCCATGTTCTAACTATTGTAAATAGTGCTGCAGTCTACAATGAGATACATGTGTCTTTTTCAATTTTGGTTTCCTCAGGGTATATGTCTAGAAGGGGGATTGCTGGGTCATGTGTTTTTATTCCTAGTTTTTTAAAGGAATCTCCATACAGTCTTCTATAGAAGACTTCCATAGTCTTCCAAGTATCAATTTACATTCCCACCAATGGTGCAAGAGCATTCCCTTTTCTCCACACTCTCTCCAGCATTTATTGTTTGTAGACTTTTTGATGAGGGCCATTCTGACTGGTGTGAGGTGATATTTCATTGTAGCTTTGATTTGCATTTCTCTAATAATGAGTGGTGTTGAGCATCTTTTCATGTGTTTGTTAGCCATCTGTATGTCTTTGGAGAAATGTCTGTTTAGGTTTTCTTCCCATTTTTTTGCTTGGGTTGTTTGTTTTTCTGGTATTAAGTTGTATGAGCTGCTTGTGTATTTTGGAAATTAATCTGTTGTCAGTTGTTTCATTTGCTATTATTTTCTCCCACTCTAGGGGTTGTCTTTTCACCTTGCTTAGAGTTTCCTTTGCTGTGCAAAAGTTTTAAGTTTAATCAGGTCCCACTTTTTTTACTTTGGTTTTTATTTCCTTCCTCTAGGAGGTGGTTATTAGAGGATCTTGCTTTGATTTATGTCATCGAGTGTTGTACCTATTTTTCCTCTAAGAGTTTTATAGTTTCTGGTCTTACATTTAGGTCTTTAATCCATTTTAAGTTTATCTTTGTGTATAGTGTTAGGAAGTGTTCTAATTTCATTCTTTTACATGTAGCTCTCTAGTTTTCCCAGCACTATTTATTGAAGAGGCTCTTTGCCCCATTGTATATTCTTGCCTCCTTTGTCAAAAATAAGGTACTCATGAGTTCATGGGTTTATTCTGGGCTTTCTACCTTGTTCCATTGGTCTGTATTTCTGTTTTTGTGCCGGTACCATACTATCTTGATGATCATAGCTTTGTAGTATAATCTGAAGTCAGGAAGGTTGATTCCTCCAGCTCAATTCTTCTTTCTCAAGACTGCTTTGGCTGTTTGGGGCCTTTTGTGTTTCCATATGAATTCTGAAATTTTTTGTTCTAGTTCTGTGAAAAATGCCATTGGTAATTTGATAGGGGTCACTTTGAATCTGTAGATTGCATTTGGTAGTATAGTCATTTTCACAGTATTGATTCTTCCTAGCCAGGAACATAGAATGTCTCTCCATCTGTTTATGTCATCTTTGATTTCTTTCATCAGTGTCTTATGATTTTCTGTGTATAGTTCTTTTGTCTCCTTAGGTAAGTGTATTCCTAGATATTTAATTCTTTTTGTTGCAATGGTGAAAGGAATTACTTTCTGAGCAATTAATTGCTGTTTCTGATTTTTCATTGTTAGTATATAGAAATGCAAGTGATTTCTGTCTATTGATGTTGTATCCTGCAACTTTGCTAAATTTACTGATTAGCTCTAGTAATTTTCTGATACTATCATTAGGGAATCATGTCATCTGCAAACATTGAGAGCTTTACTTTTTCTTTTCTGATCTGGATTCCTTTTATTTCTTTTTCTTTTCTGATTGCTGAAGCTAGGACTTTCAGAACTATGTTGAATAATACTGGTGAAAGTGGACACCCTTGTCTTGTTCCTGATCTTAGGGAGAATGCTTTCAGTTTTTCACCATTGAGAATGATGTTTGCTGTAGGCTTAACATATATGGTCTTTACTATGTTGAGGTAGCTTCCTTCTGTGCCCATTGTTTTAAGAGTTTTAATCATAAATGGGTGCTGAATTTTGTCAAAGGCTTTTTCTGCATCTATTGAGATGATCATATGGTTTTAATTTTCAATTTGTTAATATAGTGTATCTCATTGATTTGTGTATATTGAAGAATCCTCTCATTCCTGGAATAAACCCAACTTGATCATGGTGTATGAGATTTTTGATGTGCTACTGAATTCTGTTTGCTAAAGTTTTGTTGAGGATTTTTTGCATCTATGTTCATCAGTGATATTGGCCTGTAATTTTCTTTTTTTGTGTTGTCTTTGTCTGGTTTTGGTATCAGGGTGATGGTGGCCTCGTAGAATGAGCTTGGAAGTGTTCCTTCCTCTCCAATTTTTTGAAAGATTTTTAGAAGGATAGGCATTAGCTCTTGTCTAATGTTTGATAGAATTCTCCTGTGAAGCTATCTGGTCCTGGGCTTTTGTTTTTTGGGAGATTTTTTTGATCACAGCTTCAATATCAGTGCCTATAATTGGATTTGTTCATAATTTCTATTTCTTCCTGGTTCAGTCTTGTAAGATTGAACTTTTCTAAATATCAGTCCATTTCTTCCAGGTTATCCATTTTATTGCCCTACAGTTGTTAATAATAGTCTCTTATAATCCTTTGTATTTCTGCATTGTCTGTTGTAACCTCTCCTTTTGCATTTCTAATTTTGTTGGTTTGATTCTTCCCTCTTTTTTCCTTGATGAGTCTGACTAAAGGTTTGTCAATTTTATCATCTCAAATAACCAGCTTTTAGTTTTATTAATCTTTACTATTGTTTTTTTCATTGTTTTTTCATTTATTTCTGTGCAGATCTTTATGATTTCTTTTTCTACTAATTTTTTTGTTCTTTTTCCAGTCGTTTTAGGTATAAAGATTGTCTATTCAGTGTTTTTCTTGTTTCTTAAGGTAAGATTTTATTGCTATAAACTTCCCTCCTAGAACTGCTTTTGCTGCATCCCATAGGTTTTGAGTTGTTGTGTTTTAATTGTCATTTGTTTCTAGAGATTTTTTGATTTCCCTTTTGTTTTCATCAGTAACCTGTTGCTTATTTAGAAACATGTTGTTGAATCTCCATGAATTTCGTTTCTTACAGTTTTTTTTCCTTGTCATTGATATTTAGTCTGATAGTGTTGTGGTCCTAAAAGATGCTTGATACAATTTCAATTTTCTTAAATTTCCTGAGGTTTGATTTGTGACCCAAGATGTGGTTTATCCTAGAGAATGTTCCATGTGCCCTTGAGAAAAAGGTGTATTCTTCTCCATTTGGATGGAATGTCCTGAAGATATCAGTAAGATCCATCTTCTCTAATGGATCATTTAAGAGTTGTGTTTGCTTATTAATTTTTTGTTTTGATGATCTGTCCATTGGTGTGAGTGGGGTGTTAAAGTCTCCTACTATTCTTGTGTTACTGTCAATTTCTCCTTTTATGTGTGTTAGTGTTTTTCCTATCTATTGAGGTGCTTCTCTGTTGGGTGCACAGATATTTACAACTGCTATGTCTTCCTCTTGGATTGATCCCTTGATCATTATGTAGTGATGATATACCCTTTCTTATCTCTTGTAATCTTCTTTATTTTAAGGTCTGATTTGTCTGATATGAGGATTGCTACTCCAGCTTTCTTTTGCTTCCCATTTGCATTTGTCCATTCTCTCCTTTTCAGTCTATGTGTGTCTTGAGGTCTGAATGAGCTTCTTGTAGATAGCATATATATGGGTCTTGTTTTTGTATCCATTCAGCCAGTCTGTGTCTTTTGGTTGGAGCATTTAATCCATTTACATTTAAAGTAATTATTGATATACATATTCCTATTGCCATTTTCTAATTGTTTGGGGTTGATTTCGTAGATCTTTTTTCTCCTGTTGTATTTCTTGACTATATAAGTCCCATTAACATTTGTAGTAAAGCTGGTTTGGTGGTACTGAATTCTCTTAACTTTTGCTTGTCTGAAAAACTTTTTATTTCTCCATCAATTTTGAGTGAGATCCTTGCTGGGCACAGTAATCTTGGTTGTAGATTTTTTCCCTTTCAATACTTTAAATATATCCTGCCATTTGCTTCTGGCCTGCAGAGTTTCTCTGAAACTCTGTTAAGTGTATGGTGTTTCCCTTGCATGTCACTTGTTGGTTCTCCCTTGCTGCTTTTAATATTCTTTCATTTGTTTAGTCTTTGTTAGTTGGATNATATTTTGGAAATTAATCTGTTGTCAGTTGTTTCATTTGCTATTATTTTCTCCCACTCTAGGGGTTGTCTTTTCATCTTGCTTAGAGTTTCCTTTGCTGTGCAAAAGTTTTAAGTTTAATCAGGTCCCACTTTTTTTACTTTGGTTTTTATTTCCTTCCTCTAGGAGGTGGTTATTAGAGGATCTTGCTTTGATTTATGTCATCGAGTGTTGTACCTATTTTTCCTCTAAGAGTTTTATAGTTTCTGGTCTTACATTTAGGTCTTTAATCCATTTTAAGTTTATCTTTGTGTATAGTGTTAGGAAGTGTTCTAATTTCATTCTTTTACATGTAGCTCTCTAGTTTTCCCAGCACTATTTATTGAAGAGGCTCTTTGCCCCATTGTATATTCTTGCCTCCTTTGTCAAAAATAAGGTACTCATGAGTTCATGGGTTTATTCTGGGCTTTCTACCTTGTTCCATTGGTCTGTATTTCTGTTTTTGTGCNTAGTGTTAGGAAGTGTTCTAATTTCATTCTTTTACATGTAGCTCTCTAGTTTTCCCAGCACTATTTATTGAAGAGGCTCTTTGCCCCATTGTATATTCTTGCCTCCTTTGTCAAAAATAAGGTACTCATGAGTTCATGGGTTTATTCTGGGCTTTCTACCTTGTTCCATTGGTCTGTATTTCTGTTTTTGTGCCGGTACCATACTATCTTGATGATCATAGCTTTGTAGTATAATCTGAAGTCAGGAAGGTTGATTCCTCCAGCTCAATTCTTCTTTCTCAAGACTGCTTTGGCTGTTTGGGGCCTTTTGTGTTTCCAGATGAATTCTGAAATTTTTTGTTCTAGTTCTGTGAAAAATGCCATTGGTAATTTGATAGGGGTCACTTTGAATCTGTAGATTGCATTTGGTAGTATAGTCATTTTCACAGTATTGATTCTTCCTAGCCAGGAACATAGAATGTCTCTCCATCTGTTTATGTCATCTTTGATTTCTTTCATCAGTGTCTTATGATTTTCTGTGTATAGTTCTTTTGTCTCCTTAGGTAAGTGTATTCCTAGATATTTAATTCTTTTTGTTGCAATGGTGAAAGGAATTACTTTCTGAGCAATTAATTGCTGTTTCTGATTTTTCATTGTTAGTATATAGAAATGCAAGTGATTTCTGTCTATTGATGTTGTATCCTGCAACTTTGCTAAATTTACTGATTAGCTCTAGTAATTTTCTGATACTATCATTAGGGAATCATGTCATCTGCAAACATTGAGAGCTTTACTTTTTCTTTTCTGATCTGGATTCCTTTTATTTCTTTTTCTTTTCTGATTGCTGAAGCTAGGACTTTCAGAACTATGTTGAATAATACTGGTGAAAGTGGACACCCTTGTCTTGTTCCTGATCTTAGGGAGAATGCTTTCAGTTTTTCACCATTGAGAATGATGTTTGCTGTAGGCTTAACATATATGGTCTTTACTATGTTGAGGTAGCTTCCTTCTGTGCCCATTGTTTTAAGAGTTTTAATCATAAATGGGTGCTGAATTTTGTCAAAGGCTTTTTCTGCATCTATTGAGATGATCATATGGTTTTAATTTTCAATTTGTTAATATAGTGTATCTCATTGATTTGTGTATATTGAAGAATCCTCTCATTCCTGGAATAAACCCAACTTGATCATGGTGTATGAGATTTTTGATGTGCTACTGAATTCTGTTTGCTAAAGTTTTGTTGAGGATTTTTTGCATCTATGTTCATCAGTGATATTGGCCTGTAATTTTCTTTTTTTGTGTTGTCTTTGTCTGGTTTTGGTATCAGGGTGATGGTGGCCTCGTAGAATGAGCTTGGAAGTGTTCCTTCCTCTCCAATTTTTTGAAAGATTTTTAGAAGGATAGGCATTAGCTCTTGTCTAATGTTTGATAGAATTCTCCTGTGAAGCTATCTGGTCCTGGGCTTTTGTTTTTTGGGAGATTTTTTTGATCACAGCTTCAATATCAGTGCCTATAATTGGATTTGTTCATAATTTCTATTTCTTCCTGGTTCAGTCTTGTAAGATTGAACTTTTCTAAATATCAGTCCATTTCTTCCAGGTTATCCATTTTATTGCCCTACAGTTGTTAATAATAGTCTCTTATAATCCTTTGTATTTCTGCATTGTCTGTTGTAACCTCTCCTTTTTGATTTCTAATTTTGTTGGTTTGATTCTTCCCTCTTTTTTCCTTGATGAGTCTGACTAAAGGTTTGTCAATTTTATCATCTCAAATAACCAGCTTTTAGTTTTATTAATCTTTACTATTGTTTTTTTCATTGTTTTTTCATTTATTTCTGTGCAGATCTTTATGATTTCTTTTTCTACTAATTTTTTTGTTCTTTTTCCAGTCGTTTTAGGTATAAAGATTGTCTATTCAGTGTTTTTCTTGTTTCTTAAGGTAAGATTTTATTGCTATAAACTTCCCTCCTAGAACTGCTTTTGCTGCATCCCATAGGTTTTGAGTTGTTGTGTTTTAATTGTCATTTGTTTCTAGAGATTTTTTGATTTCCCTTTTGTTTTCATCAGTAACCTGTTGCTTATTTAGAAACATGTTGTTGAATCTCCATGAATTTCGTTTCTTACAGTTTTTTTTCCTTGTCATTGATATTTAGTCTGATAGTGTTGTGGTCCTAAAAGATGCTTGATACAATTTCAATTTTCTTAAATTTCCTGAGGTTTGATTTGTGACCCAAGATGTGGTTTATCCTAGAGAATGTTCCATGTGCCCTTGAGAAAAAGGTGTATTCTTCTCCATTTGGATGGAATGTCCTGAAGATATCAGTAAGATCCATCTTCTCTAATGGATCATTTAAGAGTTGTGTTTGCTTATTAATTTTTTGTTTTGATGATTTGTGACCCAAGATGTGGTTTATCCTAGAGAATGTTCCATGTGCCCTTGAGAAAAAGGTGTATTCTTCTCCATTTGGATGGAATGTCCTGAAGATATCAGTAAGATCCATCTTCTCTAATGGATCATTTAAGAGTTGTGTTTGCTTATTAATTTTCTGTTTTGATGATCTGTCCATTGGTGTGAGTGGGGTGTTAAAGTCTCCTACTATTCTTGTGTTACTGTCAATTTCTCCTTTTATGTGTGTTAGTGTTTTTCCTATCTATTGAGGTGCTTCTCTGTTGGGTGCACAGATATTTACAACTGCTATGTCTTCCTCTTGGATTGATCCCTTGATCATTATGTAGTGATGATATACCCTTTCTTATCTCTTGTAATCTTCTTTATTTTAAGGTCTGATTTGTCTGATATGAGGATTGCTACTCCAGCTTTCTTTTGCTTCCCATTTGCATTTGTCCATTCTCTCCTTTTCAGTCTATGTGTGTCTTGAGGTCTGAATGAGCTTCTTGTAGATAGCATATATATGGGTCTTGTTTTTGTATCCATTCAGCCAGTCTGTGTCTTTTGGTTGGAGCATTTAATCCATTTACATTTAAAGTAATTATTGATATACATATTCCTATTGCCATTTTCTAATTGTTTGGGGTTGATTTCGTAGATCTTTTTTCTCCTGTTGTATTTCTTGACTATATAAGTCCCATTAACATTTGTAGTAAAGCTGGTTTGGTGGTACTGAATTCTCTTAACTTTTGCTTGTCTGAAAAACTTTTTATTTCTCCATCAATTTTGAGTGAGATCCTTGCTGGGCACAGTAATCTTGGTTGTAGATTTTTTCCCTTTCAATACTTTAAATATATCCTGCCATTTGCTTCTGGCCTGCAGAGTTTCTCTGAAACTCTGTTAAGTGTATGGTGTTTCCCTTGCATGTCACTTGTTGGTTCTCCCTTGCTGCTTTTAATATTCTTTCATTTGTTTAGTCTTTGTTAGTTGGATTAGTATGTGTCTTGGCATGTTTCTCCTTGGGTTTATCCTGTATGGGACTCTTTGTGTCTCTTGGACATGATTGACATTTTCCTTCTCTATGTTGGGAAAAATTTCAACTATAATCTCTTCTAACATTTTCTCATACCCTTTCTTTTTCTCCTCTTTTTTCTGGGTCCCCTATTATTCTAATGTTGGTGTCTTTGATATTGTCCCAGAGGTCTCTGAGACTATCCTCAATTCTTTTCATTCTTTTTGCTTTGTTCTGCTCTTCAGAAGTTATTTCCACAGTTTTATCTTCCAGCCTACTGATTTGTTTTTCTGCTTCAGATATTCTGCTATTGATTCCTTCTAGAGTATTTTAAATCTCAGTAATTGTGTTGTTTGTCTTTGTAAGCTTATTCTTTAATTCTTCTAGGTCTTTGTTAATTGATTCTTGCATTTTCTCCATTTTGTTTTCAGGATTTTTGATCATCTTTACCATCATTATTCTGAATTTTTTTTCAGGTAGTTTGCCTATGTCCTCTTCATTTATTTGGACTTCTGTGTTTCTAGTTTGTTCCTTCATTTGTGCAGTATTTCTCTGCCTTTCCATTACATTTTTTTAACTTATTGTGCTTGAAGTCTTCTTTTCCCAGGCTCAAGGAAAGTTGAATTCTTTCCTTGAAGAAGGTTGAATTCTTTCTTCCTTTTGGTTTCTGCCCTCCTAAGGTTGATCCAGTTGTTTTTGTAAGACCTGTATAGGGTGACATTTGTGCTGAATTTTTGTTTGTTTGTTTGTTTTTCCTCTGATGAGCAAGGCTGAGTGGGGTGGTAATCCTGTTTGCCGATGATTGGGTTTGTATTTTTGTTTTGTTTGTTGTTTAGATGAGGTGCCATGCACAGTGTGCTACTGGTGGTTGGGTGATGCCAGGTCTTGTATCCAAGTGGTTTCCTTTGGGTTTGTTCTCCCTATTTGATACTCCCTAGGGTTAGTTCTCAGAGAAGGCAATGGCACCCCACTCCAGTACTCTTGCCTGGAAAATCCCATGGATGGAGAGTCCTGGTAGGCTTCAGTCCATGGGGTTGCTGAGGGTCAGACACGACTGAGTGACTTCACTTTCACTTTTCACTTTCATGCATTGGAGAAGGAAATGGCAACCCACTCCAGTATTCTTGCCTGGAGAATCCCAGGGACAGGGGTGCCTGGTGGGCTCCCGTCTCTGGGGTCGCACAGAGTCAGACATGACTGAAGCGACTCAGCAGCAGCAGCAGGGTTAGTTCTCTGGTAGTCTAGGGTCTTTGAGTCAGTGCTCTCACTCCAAAGGCTCAGGACTTGACCTCTCTCCAAAGATCAGCCTACGTCCAATCTACCAAGAGTAAATTCACCCAAAATGAAAGTGCCTTTACCTGAGCTTGAAAAGCCGGTGCATAAGAGCACAACAGAGATTTCTGACTCAACTGAAACTCAGTATTGCCTGCCATGTGGACAGGCCTCCTTGGATTGCAACAGTTGACTTTAGGGTCTGTCCTTAGTGGTGGTCAGCAGAACTGAGTTTACAACATTTTGTTTATGCATTGTCCACTGATGAACACTTCAATTCAGTTCAGTTCAGTCTCTCAGTCATGTCCGACTTTTGCAAACTCATGGACTGCAGCATGCCAGGCTTCCTTGTCCATCACCAACTCCCAGACCTCACTCAAACTCATGTCCATAGAGTCAGTGATGCCATCCAACCATCTCACCCTCTGTCGTCCCCTTCACCTTCTGCATTCAATCTTTCCCAGCTTCAGATCTTTTCAAATGAGTCAGTTCTTCACATCAGGTGGCCAAAGTATTGGCGTTTCAGCTTCAGCATCAGTCCTTCCAATGAATATTCATGACTGATTTCCTTTAGGATGGACTGGTTGGATCTCCTTGCTGTCCAAGGGACTCTCAAGAGTCTTCTCCAACACCACAGTTCAAAAGCATCAATTCTTTGGTACTCAGCTTTATTTATAGTCCAACTCTCACATCCATTCATGACTACTGGAAAAACATAACTTTGACTAGACAGACCTTTATTGGCCAAGTAAGGTCTCTGCTTGTTAATATGGTGCCTAGGTTGGTCATAGCTTTTCTTCCAAGGAGCAAGCGTCTTTTAATTTTGTAGCTGTAGTCACCATCTGCAGTGATTTTGGAGCCCCCCAAAATAGAATGCGTCACTGTTTCCATTGTTGCCCCATCGATTTGCCATGAGGTGATGGGACTAGATGCCATCACTGACTCGACAGATGTGAGTCTGAGTGAACTCTGGGAGTTGGTGATGGACAAGGAAGCCTGGCGTGCTGCGATTCACGGGGTTGCAAAGAGTCGGACACGACTGAGTGACTGAACTGAACTGAACTGAACTTAATTGATGGGACCAGATGCCATGATCTTAGTTTTATGAATGTTAGGTTTTAAGCCTGCTTTTTCACTCTTCTCTTTCACTTACATCAAGAGGCTCTTTAGTTCTTCTTTGCTTTCACTGTAAGGGTGGTATTATATGCATTTCTGAGGTTATTGATATTTCTTCCAGCAATCTTGATTCTAGCTTGTGCTTCATCAAGCCCAGCATTTCTCATGATGTACTCTGCCTGTTAGTTAAATAAGCAGGGTGACCATATACAGCCTTGACCTACTCCTTTCCTGATTTGGAACCAGTCTGTTGTTTCATGTCCAGTTATAACTGTTGCTTGTTGACCTGCATACAGTTTTCTCAAGAGGCAGGTCAGATGGTCTGGTATTCCCATCTCTTCAAGAATTTCCCACAGTTTATTGTGATCCACACTGTGAAAATCTTTGGCATAATTAATAAAGTAGAAGTAGATGTTTTTCTGGAACTCTCTTGCTTTTTCAGTAATCCAACAAATGTTGGCAATTTGATCTCTGGTTCCCTTGCCTTTTATAAATCCGGCTTGAACATTTGGAAGTTCCCACTTCACCTACTGTTGAAACCTAGCAAGGTAAATTTTGAGCATTACTTTGCCAGTATGTGAGGTGAGTGCAATTTTGTGGTATTTTGAGCATTTTTTGGCATTGCCTTTGGGATTGGAATGACAACTGTCCCTTTTCAGTCCTGTGGCCACTGCTGTTTTCCAAATTTTCTGGCATATTGAGTGCAGCACTTTCACAGCATCATCTTTTAGAATTTCAAATAGCTCAACTGGAATTCTATCACATCTATTAGCTTTGTTCGTAGTGATGCTTCCTAAGGCTTACTTGACTTCACGTTCCAGGATGTCTGGCTCTAGGTGAGTCATCACACCATCATGGTTGTCTGGATCATGAAGGTCATTTTTGTATAGTTCTTCAGTGTATTCTTTCCACCTCTTCTTAATATCTTCTGCTTCTGTTAGGTCCATACCATATCTGTCTTTATTGAGCCCATCTTTGCATGAAATATTCCTTTGGTATCACTGATTTTCTTGAAGAGATCTCAAGTGTTTCCCATTCTGTTGTTTTCCTCTATTTCTTTGCATTGATCACTGAGGAAGGCTTTCTTATCTCTCCTTGCTATTCTTTGGAACTCTGCATTCAAATGGGTATATCTTTCCTTTTATCCTTTGCCTTTTGCTTCTCTTCTTTTCTCAGCTGTTTGTAAGGGCTCCTCAGACAACCATTTTGCCTTTTTGGATTTCTTTTTCTTGGGGATTGTCTTGATCACTGCTTCCTGTACAGTGTCAAGAACCTCCATCCATAGTCCTTCAGGCACTCTTATCAGATCTAATCCCTTGAATCTATTTGTCACTTCCATTGTTTTATAATTGTTAGGGATTTGATTTAGGTGATACCTGCATGGTCTAGTGGTTTTCCCTACTTACTTCAATTTAAGTCTGAATTTTGCAATAGGAGTTCATGATCTGAGCCACCGTCAGCTACTGGTCTTGTTTTTGCTGACTGTATAGAGCTTCTCCATCTTTAGCCACAAACAGTATAATCAATCTGATTTTAGTTATAGACCATTTGTGACATCACCAGATGTCATCTCTTGTGTTGTTGGAAGAGGATGTTTGACCTTGTGTTGTTGGAAGAGGGTGCTATAACCAGTGTGTTCTCTTGGCTCAACTCTGTTAGCCTTTGCCCTGCTTCATTTTGTAACTCCAAGGGCAAATTTGCTTGTTGCTCCAAGTATTTCTTGACTTTTGCATTCTAGTCCCCTGTGATAAAAAGGACATCCTTTTTGGGTGTTAGTTCTAGAAGGTCTTACAGGTCTTCATAGAACTGTTCAACTTTAGCTTCTTCAGCATTACTGGTTGGGGCATAGACTTGAGTTATTGTGATATAGAATGGTTTGCCTTGGAAAGGGACAGAGATCATTCTGTCGTTTTTCAGAGTGTATCCAAGTAGTGCTTTCAGACTCTTTTGTTGACTGTGAGGGCTACTCCATTTCTTCTAAGGGATTCTTGCCCACAGTAGTAGATATTATGGTCATCTGAATTAAATTTTCCCATACNAGAGATCATTCTGTCGTTTTTCAGAGTGTATCCAAGTAGTGCTTTCAGACTCTTTTGTTGACTGTGAGGGCTACTCCATTTCTTCTAAGGGATTCTTGCCCACAGTAGTAGATATTATGGTCATCTGAATTAAATTTTCCCATACCAGTCCATTTCAGTTCTGATTCCTAGAATGTTGATGTTCACTCTTGCCATCTACTTTTTGAACACTTCTAATTTGCCTTGATTCATGGACCTAACATTCGAGGTTCCTATGCAATATTGTTCTTTAGAGCATCAGACTTTACTTCCATCATCAGTCACATCCATAGCTAGGTGTCATTTTTGCTTTGCCTCCATCTCTTCATTCTTTCTGGAGTTATTTCTTCACTGATCTCCAGTAGCATATTGGGCATCTACTGACCTGGGGAGTTCATCTTTCAGAGTCCTATCTTTTTGCCTTTTCATAATGTTCATGGGATTCTCAAAGCAAGCATAGTGAAGTGGTTTGCCATTTCCTTCTCCAATGGACCTTGTTTTGTCAGAACTCTCCACCATGACCTGCCTGTCTTGGGTGGCTCTTATGGCATGGCTCATAGTTTCATTGAGTTAGACAAGGCTTGGTCCATGTGATGAGACTGGTTAGTTTTCTATGGTTGTGCTTTTCATTCTGTCTGCCTTCTGTTGGAGAAGGATAAGAGGTTTATGGAAGCTTCCTGGTGGGAGAGACTGACTGAGGGGGAAACTGGGTCTTGTTCTGATGGGCGAGGCCATACTAGTAAATCTTTATTCCAATTTTCTGTTGATGGGCAGGGCTGTGTTCCCTCCCTGTTTTTTGTTGTGAGGCCAAACTATGGTGGAGGTAATGAAGATAATTTGAAGATAATTTGACCTCCTTCAAAAGGTCCCAGGAGGCACTGCTGCACTCTGTGCCCCCAACCTGCATTAGGCCACTGTCTACCCATCCTTCTGCCAGAGACTCCTGAACACTCGTGGGCAAGTCTGGGTCAGTCTCTTGTTGGGTCACTGCTCCTTTCTCTGGGTCCTGGTGTGCCCCACGGTTCTGTTTGTGCCCTCCAATAGTCTGTTTACCCAGTCCTGTGTAAGTTCTGATGGCTCTCTGGTGGGGTCAATAGCAACCTCCTCCAAGAGGGCTTATGCCATACCCAGGTCTCCTGCACCCAGAGCCCTGCCCCTACAGCAGTCCATTGCTGACCCATATCTGCACAGGAGACACTCAAACACAGTTCTGGCTCAGTCTCTGTGGAGTCTCTGGATCCTAGTGGGTACAAGGTTTGTTTGAGCCCTCTGTGTGTCTCTGGTGGGTATGGGGTTTGATTCTAAATGTGATTTTGCTCCCTTGACTGTCTTGTTGGGCCTTCTCCTTTGCCCTTGGATATGGGGTATCTTTTTTTTTTGGTGGGATCCAACATTTGACGATTGCCCAGTAACAAGTTGTAATTTTGAAGTACTCGCAGGAGAAGCTGAGCACACATCCTTCTACTCCAATATCTTGGAGTCTTAAAAATTGTGTAGATATTATGAATACTGCTGCTATAAATACTCATATACAATTTTGTGTGTGCATGCATGTTTGTATTTCTTCAATATATAGTTAGGAGTTGAACTGCTGGATCTTATGATGACTCTATGTTTAATTGTTGGAGGAAATGTCAGAATATTTTCTAAAATGGTTGCATCATTTTACATTCCTACTCTCAGTGTCCGACTCTGACTCTGTGTGACCCCACGACGGCAGCCCAACAGGCTCCTCTGTCCCTGGGATTCTCCAGGCAAGAACACTGAAGTGGGTTGCCATTTCTTTCTCCAATGAGGACGTGAATCTGAGTGAACTCTGGGAGTTGGTGATGGACAGGGAGGCCTGACGTGCTGCGATTCATGGCGTCACAAAGAGTCGGACACGAATGAGTGACTGAACTGAACTGAGTGTGTATGAAGTGCTATCTTGCTATGGTTTTGATTTGCATTTTTCTGATGAATAATGATGCTGAGCATCTTTTGATGTGCCTGCTGGACATTTCCATAATTTTTTTTAAGAAGTGCCTGTTTGGATACTTTGTCCGTTGCTTAAATTAGATTATCTTTATTTAATTGTAAAAGTTTTTTTTTTTTTTAACATGTTCTAGATATAGGACTTTGTCAGATATCAGGCATATATACAATATGTGTATATGCATACATATTTAAAATCATGTGGGTTTTTTATGTTCTTTTTTGTGTTCTTCAGAGCATGAAGTTTTTACATTTGATCAAGTCCAATGTATCTGTTTTTAAGCTCATGGCTTTGATGTCAAAGCTAAGAATCTAATGCCAAATCCAAGTTCATTAAGACTTATCCCATGCTTATTTCTAAAAGTTTTATAATTTTAGCTCATATATTTATGTGTTTGGTCCATCGTGAGTTAATTTCTGTGAATGTGTGTGGTAAAGATTCATCTTCATTATTTTGCATGTGGCTATTCAGTTGTCCCAGCACCATCTTATGAAAAGACTATTCTTTCCCTACGGAATAATCTTGGCATCCTATTAAAAATTCAGTTGACTACAGATACAAGGTTCTCATTTCAGTATTCTCAGTTTTATTCCATTGGTTTATATGTCTGTCCTTGTGCCAGTCTCACATTGTTTTGATTACTGTTGCTTTGTAGTTAAATTTTACAGTCAGGAAATATGAGTTCTACTTTGGAAGTCTCTTTCAGAGAATTATTTTGATCATATTTAATATTTTTCAGCAATATTTTCACATTTTAGAGTATTCTTGAGTAAATTTTGTTACTTTGTGTCTTTCTAGAATTTTTTCACTTCCTTTAAGTTATCTAATATGTTGACATTTAATTACTTATTATATTCCTTTGTAATTCTTTTTATTTCTCTAATGTCAGCAGTAATGTACCTTCTTTCACTACTATTTACTAATTTGAATATTGTATTTTTTTCTAGGTCTGTATAGCTAAATACTTTCCAACTTTGTTGATCTTTTCTGAGAACTAGGTTTTAGTTTCATTGACACTCTCTATTGTTTTTCTATTTTCTATTTTATTTGTTTTGGCTCTAATCTTTATTAATCCCTTCCTTCTGCTTGAGGAGCCTGACAGGCTACAGTCCATGGGGTTACAAAGAGCTGGACATCAGTGAGTGACTAACAATTTCACTTTGCTTTACTTGTTTTAGTTTTAATTTACTTTTTTTCAGTGTTTTAAGAAGGAAGACTAAGTTATTAGTTTATAATCTTTATTATTTAATATAGGCATTTATAGCTATAAGTTTCCATCTAAGTTTTATTGTGTTTTGTCTCAATATATATTATTTCCTTTTTGATTTCTTCTTTGAGCCACTTGTTATTTAGGAATGAAGTGTTTAATTTTCACATATTTTTGATTTTACCAAATATTTTTTTTTCTGTTATTGAGTTGTAATTTCATTCCATTGTGGTCAAAGAACATACTCTGTATTGTTTTAATCTTTTCAGATTACTGAGGTTTGCTTTAAGGCCTAACATGTGGTCTGTCCTGAGGAATGTTCCATGTGTACTTGAAAAGAATGTATATATTCTGTTATTATTGTTGTTATATTGAATATTCTATGGATGTAGATTAGGCCCATTTGATTTAGAGTTTTATTCAAGTCTTTTGCCTCTTTGTTGATTTTATTAACTCTTCTGTCTGGTATTGATAGTGAGTTATTGAAATTTCTGACTCTTACTGTTGAATTTTCACTTTTGTCTTTCATTGCTATTAATTTTGATTTATGCATTTCGGTGTCCTGTTACTAGGCACATCTATAGACTAATGAGTTTGTCTCATGAACCAGCATACAATACTAATCCAATGCTGTTCAAAAGATTTCTATAGAGAAAAAATATTAATGGAACTCTTCCTTTAAGATGTCATCAATTGTAAGATTTTCTTGTGAAAAAAGGAACATATATTATTTAATGTTCATGTTGATTTTATATTTTATAACTGATACTGTTTCTTAAAAACATTATAACAACAATAATAATGTTGTAATTAGTAGCTAGAATTAATTGAAATTTTAAGTGGAATGCTTATTCCTCAGCAATGATAGATATTGGAGAAATTCCTTTGATTGAGTTATATATATTGGGACATGTTTATCTAGAAATAGGCCAGGCTCAGTTTGTCTCTGAATCATCTTAAAACCTCATGTAACCAATGGTGGCAATTAGCTCATTTGCTTGTGAATCTTGGGAATTAATTGGGGGTAATGAAATAATTTGGTCTTTGCTAGTGAGAAATTATTAGCATTCAACTACTCCATTGTAATGAGTCACCCTGGGTATATTTCCTAGGTTTGACAATACCTGATTTTTTTCAGATGAATGTGAATAAATTTCCAAGTGCCAGATTCTTTTTAAAGAATGCAAGCTAAATATTTTAAAGTTAAACAAAATCAACCCAATATTAACTTTGTATCTCAAACATAGATTGCCTGCTTTGCTACCCTTTAGAGTCAAGGCTGGTAGGAAAATATTCCATGTAAAACTGTAAAATTATCAATTTATATGAAAATGTTAACACTTCATGCCATTTTGGATGTTTTTTTTTTTCCCCCATCTGAAATGTGTACAGTTTGGGCTGTTTTGGCATAAATAATCACAAAGCTAAAATGGTTGCCAAGGGATTAGGGCCAAGCCTCTCTGAGCCAGTCATATTTTTGAAAGATATTTATAGAACTACTGAGGTTACTCAGTTAGAAGTAATTGGAGTCAAGTCATGCTTACAGAGGTTTTTTCTTTGTTCTTCATGCTGCCTCTTAACCCAGTTCAGAGTGGCTATTATTCCACTACAAATAAATGCCAAACATTCTTTGGAAATAAAAAGGAAGGCTGAATTATAAACTTGTGTATTTGTTTTAGCATTCAGTATAGTGTATGCCATTAAAGAAGTATATAATCAAATAGGCATTTTAAGAAGTGAGAGGTTGTGATGGAAATATATTGTTTTGCTCTAAACAACTATGTATTATTAAAGAAAAGAAATTTCAATTCCTTTGACATTCTAACTCTACTGTATGTTTATTCATCTTGTTCATCACTTTATAGCAGGGTTTCATCTTGACAACCTGTTCAAAACTTAGTCCCCAACTGTATCACAGGGTGTGTGTTTAATAATTCTCATAAAGCTTGATTGGTTAGGTAGGTTTGAGAAATTCTGGGTTTAACAGACTTGAATGATTATTTTTATATTTTACTTGCAAGGTTTTTAAGGGCTTATATATTTTTCTGTAAATTGTGAGTCACTACCAGTCCATTCTGAAGGAGATCAACCCTGGGATTTCTTTGGAAGGATTGATGCTAAAGCTGAAACTCCAGTACTTTGGCCACCTCATGAGAAGAGTTGACTCATTGGAAAAGACTCTGATGCTGGGAGGGATTGGGGGCAGGAGGAGAAGGGGACGACCGAGGATGAGATGGCTGGGTGGCATCATGGACTCGATGGACGTGAGTCTGAGTGAACTCTGAGAGATGGTGATGAACAGGGAGGCCTGGCGTGCTGCAATTCATGGGGTCGCAAAGAGTCGAACACGAATGAGCGACTGAACTGAACTGAAATGTGTGGTTGAGAGTGCAGTATTTTCAAAATCCACTTGATCATGAAACTCTTCTAATGAGCATCTGCTGAAGCTAGAATTCTAAGAGGATTGCTCTGGGAGATACTGCTGTGTTCCATAAGAACACCTTGAAAAAGGTTCCCATTCAGTACTTACTCCTTTTTTCTATTAATTTTTTTTCTTTTTTGGAATAGCAGTAAGACAAATTATCCATTTTTAAGGGATGCAGATGAAAAGTGTCCCAGCCAGAGTGTTCTTCTTCTTTCCTCTGTTCATAATGAGCAGTGTTTTTTTTTTTTCACTTTTTTACTTTACAATACTGTATTGGTTTTGCCATACATTGACATGAATCCATAATGAGCAGTGTTGATAGTGATATTCTTGGTGAACACTGTGATTTACCAAATTGTGCTTTGGTGCATTTTGCCCAAAATGTGTCTCCTTGGGAAGCAGTCTCTAAATTTAAAATTGCAAATTGTTGGGATCTCTAGCATAAGACTAGACCAAGTATTGCTCTGAAATCAAGTCTCTTAAAGGAGGCCTTCTCAAGGGAAGAGGCTACTGGTACAAATGCTTTCTAAATGGGAATTTTGTCTTCTGTTTTAGAGCCTGCTTTAGAGGGCTGATTCTCCATGTCTGAAAGACTGTCGTCTTAGTTGAGAAACTATAGGCCCTACTATAAATCATTTATAATTTTAAGCCATGAAAAAGTCCCTTGGATAAGATGGCTATCTTCATTCATAAGTTTCCTTAATCCTCTCTAGAGAAAGCCGAAGTTATCCTAGGAGTAGGGAGAGCATGTGTTTGAGAACACTGAAGTGCAAGATTTTAGGTAAACATGAGTATGTTAGCTTGCTAGGGCTACCATAATGAAGTGGCACAGACCAGGTGGCTTAAACAACAGAGATTGATTTTCTCAGAGTTCAGAAGGCTAAAAGTCTGAGAGCACTGTATTGGCAGCATTGATTTCTTCTGAGTTTTCTCTTCTTAGCTTATAGATGGTCATGTTCTTCCTGTATCTTCACATGGTCTTTCCTTGTGCATGTCTGTGTCCTGATCTCTTCTTTTTATAAGGACACTAGTCATATGACATTAGGGTCCACCTATGCCAAAGCCTTTGACTGTGTGGATGATGATAAACTGTGGAAAATTCTGAAAGAGATGGGAATACCAGACCACCTGACCTGCCTCTTGAGAAATCTGTATGCAGGTCAGGAAGCAACAGTTCGAACTGGACATGGAACAACAGACTGGTTCCAAATAAGAAAAGGAGTACATCAAGGCTGTATTTTGTCACTCTGCTTATTTAACTTATATGCAGAGTACATCATGAGAAACGCTGGGCTGGAAGAAGCACAAGCTCTAATCAAGATTGCCGGGAGAAACATCAATAACCTCAGATATGCAGATGACACCACCCTTATGGCAGAAAGTGAAGAGGAACTAAAAAGCCTCTTGAAAGTGAAAGAAGAGAGTAAAAAAGTTGGCTTCAAGCTCAACATTCAGAAAACGAAGATCATGGCATCTGATCCCATCACTTCATGGGAAACAGATGGGGAAAGAGTGGAAACAGTGTCAGACTTTATTTTGGGGGGCTCCAAAATCACAGCAGACGGTGATTGCAGCCATGAAATTAAAAGATGCTTACTCCTTAGAAGGAAGGTTATGACTAACCTAGATAGCATATTCAAAAGCAGAGACATTATTTTGCCAACAAAGGTCCGTCTAGTCAAGGCAATGGTTTTTCCAGTGGTCATGTATGGATGTGAGAATTGGGGTGTGAAGAAAGCTGAGCACCGAAGGATTGATGCTTTTGAACTGTGGTGTTGGAGAAGACTCTTGAGAGTCACTTGGACCTCAAGGAGATCCAACCCATCCAACCTAAAGGAGATCAGTCCTGGGTTTTCTTTGGAAGGACTGATGCTAAAGCTGAAACTCCAGTACTTTGGCCACCTCTTATGAAGAGCTGACTCAGTGGCAAAGACTCTGATGCTGGGAGGGATTGGGGACAGGAGGAGAAGGGGATGACAGAGGATGAGATGGCTATATGGCATCACCAACTTGATGGACACGAGTTTGAGTGAACTCCGGGAGTTGGTGATGGACAGGGAGGCCTGGCGTGCTGCTATTCATGGGGTCGCACAGAGTCGGACACGACTGAGCAACTGAACTGAACTGAATGCTCTAATACTTTGGCTACCTAATGTGAAGATCTGACTCATTGGAGAAGACCCTGATGCTGGGAAAGATTTAAGGCGGGAGAAGAAGGGGACGGCTGAGGATGAGATAGTTGGATGGCATCACTGACTCAATGGACATGAGTTTGGGTAAACTCTGGGAGTTGGTGATGGACTAGAAGGCCTGGTGTGCTGCAGTCCATGGGGTTGCAAGGAGTCGGACACAGCTGAGCGACTGAACTGAACTGAACTGGATGATCTAATTTAATGCTAATTAATTAGTTTAATTCTGTAAAAGAATCTGTCTCTAAATATAGTCATATTCTGAGATACTGGGGGGTTAGGACTTCAACACATGACTTTTAAGGAGACATCATTCAGCCCATAACAATGAATAATCCTTGATTAGTAGCAGTCTTTTGAATGTATTTTATTAGGTTAAACATATTAGGAATATTTCACAGACAGACAAAACATCATAGGAAAAATATTGCAGAATTTCATGGCCAATGGATAAAAGCAAAGCCTCATTTTGCTTTTCTATGAATTTCTCTAGATATTTTCAGAGTTGATCTGTAAAAAAGGGAACTGTCATCTGTGCTGTAAGACAGTTAAAAAACAGGAAACAGGAAAACAGGTCTAAGTATTTGTATACTTATCTTTGTAGTTATCACTATTTCAAACTCAGGGCATGTACCGGTTCAGTTCAGTTCAGTCGCTCTGTCGTGTCTGACTCTTTGTGACCCCATGAATCGCAGCACACCAGGCCTCCCTGTTTATCCATCTCTCGGAGTTCACTCAGACTCACGTCCATTGAGTCCGTGATGCCATCCAGCCACCTCATCCTTGGTCATCCCCTTCTCCTCCTGCCCCCAATCCCTCCCAGCGTCAGAGTCTTTTCCAATGAGTCAACTCTTCGCATGAGTTGGCCAAAGTACTGGATAGGAAATGGTAATATTGGTTTTCACACTGGGATTGATATAACAAGTGCCTGTGACTGCTGAAGCCTGAGGGAGTCATCTCAACATACCCATAATTTTCCTCAGCAAAAGCATGTATCATATACATTGATTTAACTGTAAATGATTACCTGAAACTGAAGAACATGAGGGAAACCAGACTCATATAATAGAATAGTAGAATTTTTACTTGGAAGGGATCTTCAGTTCAATTCAATTACTCAGTCATGTCTGACTCTTTGTGACCCTATGAACCGCAGCACACCAGGCCTCCCTATTCATCACCAACTGCCTGAGACTACCCAAACCCATGTCCATTGAGTCGGTGATGCCATCCAACCATCTCATCCTCTGTCATCCCCTTCTCCTCTTGCCCTCAGTCTTTCCCAGCCTCAGGGTCTTTTCAGTTGAGTCAGCTCTTCTCATCAGGTGGCCAAAGTATTGGAGTTTCAACTTCAATATCAGTTCTTCCAATGAACACCCAGGGCTGATCTCCTTTAGGATGTACTGGTTTGATCTCCTTGCAGTCCAAGGGACTCTCAAGACTCTTCTCCAACATTACAATTCAAAAGCATCAATTCTTCGGAGCTCAGCCTTCTTTATAGTCCAACTCTTACATCCATACATGACCACTGGAGAAACCATAGCCTTGATTAGACGGACCTTACTTTGTTGACAAAGTAATGTCTCTGCTTTTTAATATGCTGTCCAGGTCGGTCATAACTTTCCTTCTAAGGAGCAAGCATCTTTTAATTTCATGGCTGCAGTCACCATCTGCAGTGGTTCTGGAGCCCCCCCAAAATAAAGTCAGCCACTGTTGCCACTGTTTCCCCATCAATTTGCCATGGAAGGGATCTTAGACATCACATTTCGGTCATTCACAAACCTATTACCACATTCAGTTCAGTTCAGTTGCTCAGTCGTGTCCAACTCTACAACCCCATGAATCACAGCACGCCAGGCCTCCCTGTCCATCACCAGCTCCCAGAGTCCACTCAGATTCATGTCCGTTGAGTCATTAGTGAAGTTCAATACTGTTCAACACTGGTTCTGTTAATTAGGGCTTCCCTGTAGGGCTTCCCTGGTGGCACTAGTGGTAAAGAACTTGCCTGCTAATGCAAGCGATGTAAGAGATGCAGGTTTGATCCCTGAGTGGGGAAGATCCCCTGCAGGAGGGCATGGGAACCTACTCCAGTATTCTTGCCAGGAGAATTCCATAGACAGAGGAGCCTGGTAGGCAATAGTCCTTAGGGTTGCACAGAGTTGGACCTGACTGAAGCGACTTAGCACACTTGCACTGCTAATTATCTAATGGCTCTCCTTATATTGTCTTATTCTATAAAAAAAAAACCTTTAGCTTTTGCCACATCATAAATAAAAATATATTTTGAATTGGAATTCAGTATATGTTAAAAGCATTTGTTGACTCCTAAATATATATGTATATGTGTGTGTATAAATATATGTATATATAATATTTAAATTATTCCACACTTGCTGTCTTCCATCATTTAGCATTGGGAAGCAGTGGATTCAGTGAAGACCTTGAAGAATTTTAAGGCCCTAAGGAATGGTGGAGTCAGTAACTCTAAAAAATCTGTGTCTCTGAATGACTGCAAGAGAATGTGACATGAACAAAAAACAAATCTTGTGTTAAGCTTCAGTGATTTTGGTACTGGTTATTATAGCAATTAGCTTAGCCTGACTAATGCGGTAAGTTTTGTAGGACTTTAGATATTTCAGTCCTCAATGATCTTTTATTGCATTTAAATTGTAGAAACTTATTATTTATCCCTAAATACTTTTTTCCTTTTTATAAAGCCATTAGAATTATATTTTCAGCTGTGAACCTGCATTGAAGGTAGTATTGAAGTAAGTGTATTATTCATTTTCCTCATTCCTTTGCATATTATAATAAATTTTCCAGATAAATTTTAAAATTTTTTTCAGAAATTTAGCATTCAGTTATGAAAAAGGCAAATGTAGTTACATGGAAGGTGCAAGCTGCAATTGCCCTTGCCCACGCTCTGGTTAAAAATCCTACAGTCCTACTTTAGGATGAGTTCTTACCACCTCAAGGCACTCAGAGTTCCTTGAAACTTTAGGTAAGAATTGTTCATCACCAAGGGTTTAGGCCAATTTGAAATCACTATCATGAACAAAAAGTAAAATTTAATTATATACATGTGTATTTATATAATTCTTAGAATTGATTAACTTGAAAAACAAAATCTCCTTTTTTCTTCGATTTTTGTACATGATTTTTTATTTTATTTACTTTACTGGGCTTTGAGTTTGACAGGGCTGTTTTGGGTATGTAGGTATCCCCTTGAGACAGAAATGGCAACCCACTCCAGTATTTTTGCCTGGGAAATCCATGGACAGAGGAGCCTAATGGGCTACCATCCATGGGATCGCAGAAGAGTTGGACACAATTTGGCAGCTAAACAACAACAACAACAAAGTCTGTATGTGATGGGGTGGTTGTATTTGTTCCTAAATGTCGCTTGTAGATTAATACCAGATACCACTTGTAGATTAATACCAGATACAGCTGTCTTGGGGATGAAATAATAAATATGAACCAATGTAAACAATCTAGATTTTAAAGCAAATACAGTGACAGAATGTTAAAGATGAAGTGGAGTCAGTTTGCTCAATAGTATTGTTGCTAATAGATTAGTGGTCCAGTCAGTAAGTTACAATGTGAATCAAGGTTATGGTCCAGAAAGCACCACAGCTTCTCCTTTCATGGAACTCATAGACTATGTATTAAAGTGCAAACAACACAGAAGCAGTGGGTAACTTAACATTTGCTTGTGTCAGAATTGCTCCTATGCATCACAATCTAGAATGTTCCTGCAGCAGAGCCCTAGAGCATCCCCCTCAAGACAGAGGGAGAAGTTTCTACAAGGGAGAAGTTTTACTTCAGTGGAAATAGTTACTAATCATATTCCAAAATGTTCTTTCTAGATTTCCCTGGAAAATAATATAATTGTAATATCATCAGTTTATTACAAATATAAATAATAAATGAAAAAACAGAATAAACTAATATTCATCATTTAATACTTATGTATCTACAGAAATTTTTAACAAGTATTTACTGTTATAAATAAATTTTGGCTCTGAAATGAATAAAATAATTTTCTTTTTAATACCATTCACTTTTATATATGCATTAGGTGCTTTAAGCAATGTGAACAGATCTCAGAGTCTAAAAGGAATAGGGCTTGGTTGCTATTTGAAGAGTAAAAAAAAATACATATTCCTATTTGAGATATCATATCTTGACTCTCTTCAGAGTGACTTTTACCAATTGATAAAAAATTACTGTAATTGTATCAGATATTTAGTGTTATTCAGTACATGAAATGCAAAGCAAAATTAGTCACTTTCTCTCTGCTAACTCATGATACCTTGTGTAACTTTTATTTTATTTTGTCTTTCCTTTTAATTACTGATCAGCGCTATGAAGTGGATCAATATGTTAAAGGTTTCTAAATGTGGTACATAAGCCTTTAAGAATTAGTAGTGCTATCATTCATATAAGGAAAAGGAAGTTGCCTTTATGGATACATGATACTTAGATTGCATTGCTTTGCTTCCTTCATTTACTTTTGTTTCTTATTTTTCTTAACTAGAGGTTGCATGTTTATAAGCAGAATACAGAAAACAAATAATAATAACAAAATCATCCATAGCCTCATCACCATTTAAACCTAACCATTGTGTGTGTGTGTGTGTGTGTGTAAGTGTGTGTGTGTGTGTGTGTGTGTGTAATTTAGGTTCCTCATGTTTGACTTTATTTTGATATGCATATTTTCCCCCAAATGTTACATCTTTAATGGGTATATACCATCTACTCTTGGCTCTTTCCCTTTCTTTCCTTCTTTGCTTCTTCTTCCCTCTCTCCCTTCCTCTCCCTTCCTCTCTTCCTTATTTCCTTCCTTCCTCTCCCTCTCCCTCTCTCTTTTCCCCTGCTTCCTTTGCTTCCTTTCTTGCTTCTTTCTTCCCTTGCTTCCTTTCTTTCATCTTTCTTTCTATTAAAGTAGTTTTGTGACAATCATCTTCATGTATAAAATGTTCTAATTTTCATATCTTGGTCAAAGTAATCATCAGAGTATGTGAATATTTTCAAGACTCTTGGCAAATATTGTCAATTTTATTTTACCAGAGAATCAGACCAAATTAAACTCCCATTATATATTTGAGAACAACTGTTTCCTCTGGTTATCACTCGTATTGGAAATTACCTGATTTTTTTCTTGTTGCTGTTGCTAATTTGACAGGTTAAAAATAATTCACTTTTTCTGATAATTGGTGATATTATATTTACATGGCTTTAAAAACATTTAGAGTAGGGTGATCCATATAATGTATTTTTATTGCTAAAGTGAAATAAATTGTAAATCTTTCATTATTATTTTTTCCCATCACAGTCTAATCTATGTTGTACTCACAGGTTTTCTCCTATCAGAAAGATGAACATAATTTCAAAATTTGGAAATGCCTCAGTTTGGAAATAAAGGATGCAAGTTAAATTGATGGCACAAAAGGATACACAGTTCCTTTGTAGAAAAGAAGATAATAAGGAGAAAAATTTCTTTCCCATAGAGCTTTGTGTTTCCATTCTACTGATCATTTTTAAGAGCTTCTGTCTGTTCTTGTTCATTTATTAAGAAGATGATTATTTTCAGAAACTACACATAATATACATTATTTGGAATTTGTGATTAAACATAATCCCCAAACACAGCAAAGTAAAATATACTCCTTCCTGGAACAAATTTTTAATTTGCCTTCTTGTTAATGGTTGCTAATTTCTGACAATGATTAAGTGTCAGTAGAAAATATACTTTTTTATGTGAAGCCTTTTGGCCATTATAAAGGTGGATTTTTCACTTGAAAATGTAAAGTCAGATTTCTCTTAAAGTTAGAAACAACTGTGGCCTTAAAAAAGTCCATTTTTCTTTTTAATTGTGCATAAGATAGTATTAATCAGGATGTGGCACAATTCACCGAGTTGTTTTATAAGAATGATAGTCTTAAAACTTTACTTGATATTCTACTTGAACAGTTAGATTCATACTGTAATTTCCAGTATTAAACTGTTTTATCTATACTGTACTTTAATCTCTTTTGGGACAGTTACAGCTTACACTGGAAAGTATCTTATAAATTGGTGTCTGTTCATTCAAGTATTCCCTGAAGTGTATTTGGGGTTTTTACAATCCAGGTAAGGTTAAGTCAAGCTATGACACTGTGATTAGTTGTTCATCCACATTAGTCAATGCTGATCAGAGCTCTAAGGAGGATTAAAGAGGCCAGTCAGCCAAAATGCCACCCTCCTCTACCAGTCTTCAGATCTTTTCTTACTCAGTCAGATTTTTTGTTAGAGTCTCTTTCTTGGATAAAGGAATGCAAAGATGATCTGTATCAAACATACTGGTAGAATAGTTTTGATTACTTGGGAATGGAGGAGCTTACTGAAAAATACTCTGCCGTATTCTTGTTATTATTGCCTAGATTATCAGGTCATCTCTGGGGTGGACTCTGTCTTAGAACAAACATAGAGTGTCTATAGTTCAAGACCTTATAGAACTAATCTAGACCTTCTAGACCTTCTAGAGTTATAGTTCAAGACCTTCTAGAACTTGACCTTTTAGAACTAGTTACAGTTCAAGACCTTCTAGAAAATCTACAAAGCCTTTTAGAATTATATTTCAAAACCTTCTAGAACTAACACCCAAAAAAGATATCCTCTTCATCATGGGGGACTGGAATGCAAAAAATATGAAATCAAGAGATACCAGAAGTAACAGGCAAATTTGGCCTTGGAATACAAAATGAAGTAGGGCAAAGGCTAACAGTTTAGCCAAGAGAATGTACTGGTCATGGTGAACACCCTCTTCCAGCAACACGAGAGAATACTCTACACATGGACATCACCAGATGGTCAATACAGAAATCAGATTGATTATATTCTTTGCAGCTAAAGATGCAGAAGCTCTATACAGTCAGCAAACACAAGACCGGGAGCTGACTGTGGCTCAGATCATGAGCTCCTATTGCAAAATTCAGACTTAAATTGAAGTAAGTAGGGAAAACCACTAGACTGTTCATGTATCACCTAAATCAAATCCCTTGTGATTAGAAAACAATGGAAGTGACAAATAGATTCAAGGGATTAGATCTGATAGACAGAGTGCNGATGCAGAAGCTCTATACAGTCAGCAAACACAAGACCGGGAGCTGACTGTGGCTCAGATCATGAGCTCCTATTGCAAAATTCAGACTTAAATTGAAGTAAGTAGGGAAAACCACTAGACTGTTCATGTATCACCTAAATCAAATCCCTTGTGATTAGAAAACAATGGAAGTGACAAATAGATTCAAGGGATTAGATCTGATAGACAGAGTGCCTGAAGAACTATGGATGGAGGTTCTTGACATTGTATAGGAGGCAGTGATCAAGACAATCCCCAAGAAAAAGAAATGCAAAAAGGCAAAATGGTTGTCTGAGGAGGCCCTATAAATAGCTAAAAAAAGAAGAGAAGCGAAAGGCAAAGGAGAAAAGGAAATAGAGGAAAACAATAGAATGGGAAAGACTCTTCAAGAGTCTTTGGGAAAGAGATCTCTTCAAGAAAATTAGAGATACCAAGGGAACATTTCATTCAAAGATGGGCACAATAAAGGACAGAAATGGTATGGACCTATCAGAAGCAGAAGATATTAAGAAGAGGTGGCAAGAATACACAGAACTACACAAAAAAGATCTTCATGACCCAGATAACCAGAGTGATGTGATCACTCACCTCGATCCAGACATCTTGGAATGTGAAGTCAAGTGGGCCTTTAGGAAGCATCACTATGAACAAATCTAGTGGACATGATGGAATTCAAGTTGAGCTATTTCAAATCCTAAAAGAGGATGCTGTGAAATGGCTATACTCAATATGCCAGCAAATTTGGAAAATTCAGCGGTGGCCACAGGACTGGAAAAGGTCAGTTTTCATTTCAATCTTCATGAAGATCAATGCCAAAGAATGTTCAAACTACCACACAATTGCAGTCTTTTCACATGCTAGCAAAGTTATGCTCAAAATTCTCCAAGCCAGGCTTCAACAGTATGTGAACTCTGGACTTCCAGATGTTCACGCTGGATTTAGAAAAGGCAGAGGATCCAGAGATCTAATTGCCAACATTCATTGGATCATAGAAAAAAAAACAAGAAAATGCCAGAAAAACATCTACTTGCGCTTTATTGATTACACCAAAGCCTTTGACTGTGCGTATCACAACAAACTGTGGAAAATTCTTCAAGAGGTTGAAATACCAGACCACCTTTCCTGCCTCCTGAGAAATCTGTATGCAGGTCAAGGAGCAACACTTAGAACTAGACATGGAAAAACAGACTGGTTCCAAATTGGGAAAGAAGTATGTCAGGCTGTATATTGTCACCCTGCTTATGTATATCATGAGAAATGCTGGGCTGGATAAACCACAAGCTAGAAACAAGATTGCTGGGAGAAATATCAATAACCTCAGATATGCAGATGACACCAACCTTATGGCAGAAAGTGAGGAGGAACTAAAGAGCCTCTTGATGAAAATGAAAGAGGAGAGTGAAAGAGCAGGCTTAAAACTCAACATTTCAGAAGACTAAGATCATGGCATCTGGTCCAATCACTTCATGGCAAAATAGATGGATAATCAATGAAAACAGTGACAGAGTTTATTTTCTTGGGCTCCAAAATCACTGCAGATGGTGACTGCAGCCATGAAATTAAAAGATGCTTGCTCCTTGGAAGAAAAGCTGTTACTGACCTAGCTGCTGCTGCTGCTGCTAAGTCGCTTCAGTCGTGTCCTACTCTGTGCCACCCCACAGACGGCAGCCCACCAGACTCCGCTGTCCCTGGGATTCTCCAGTCAAGAACACTGGAGTGGGTTGCCATTTCCTTCTCCAATGCATGAAAGTGAAAAGTGAAAGTGAAGTCGCTCAGTCGTGTCCGACTCTTGGTGACCCCATGGACTGCAGCCCACCAGGCTCCTCCATCCATGGGATTTTCCAGGCAAGAGTGGGGTGCCATTGCCTTCTCCATACCAACCTAGAGAGCATATTAAAAAGCAAAGACATTACTTTGCCAACATAAGTCTGTTTAGTCAAAGCTATGGTTTTTCCAGTAGTCATGTATGGATGTGAGAGTTGGACTATAAAGAAAGCTGAATGCCAAAGAATTGATGCTTTTGAGCTGTGGTGTTGGAGAAGTCACTTGAGAGTTCCTTGAACTGCAGAGAGATCCAACCAGTCCATCCTAAGGGAAATCAGTCCTGAATATTCACTGGAAGGACTGATGCTGAAGCTGAAACTTCAATACTTTGGCTACCTGATACGAAGAACTGACTCATTTAAAAATACCCTGATGCTGGGAAAGACAGAAGGCAGGAGGAGAAGGGGATGACAGAGGATGAGATTTTTAGATGGAATCACCAACTGGATGGATATGAGTTTGAACAAGCTCTGTAAGCTGGTGATGGACAGGGTGCCGCAGCATGTGGTTGCAATGAGTTGGACACGATTGAGTTACTGAACTGAATGGATAGAATGTGTCAGGTAATACATAAAGCATTTCTTGTTATATTATGTGATTTCAAGGAAAATTAAAAAAAATTATTTTTCTTTATTGTGGGGGAGGGTATTGAGATTGCTTTTTATTTAACATTGATTTATTCTAGCATAAATTGCATAGAGCAGACTTTGGAAATCTTGTCTTTGCCGTTTACTAGTTGTTCTATCTTTGGACAGAACATTTATTCTCTTAGAGCTTTTATGATTTGTTTTGTAAAATGAAAAAAACAGCACTTCACATATTTGATAAGATTTTTATAGTCAAATGATATGTTGTGAATAAAAGTGCTCCTTACTTTTTAAGAGAAAATCTGTTGTATTTATATTGAAACAATTTTGTTTTCAGTCACTAAGGTGTGTCTGACTCTTTGTGACCCCACAAACTGCAGCATGCCAGGCTTCCCTGTCCTTCACTATCTCCAGGATTTTGCTTAAATTCATCTCTATTGAGTTGGTGATCATATCTAACCATCTCATCCTCTGTCACCTCCTTCTCCTTTTGCCTTCAATGTTTCCAAGCATCAGGTTCTTTTTCACGAGTCAACTCTTCACATCGGGAAGTATTGGAGCTTCAGCTTCAGCATTAGTCCTTCTAATGAATGTTCAGGATTGATTTTCTTTAGGATTGATTGATTTGATTTCCATGCAGTTCAGGGGGCTCTCAAGAGGTTTTTCTTTTATTACAATCGAAATTAGAAAAGTACAGTTTCTTCAACGTTTTTCTTCTATCACTTGTATTTTAAAACTTGCATTTTTGAAAGAGGTTTCAAATAGCTGTTTTTATTTTTCTTAAACATTTTGTTTTGTATTGGATATGGGGTCGCACAGAGTCAGACATGACTGAAGCAACTTAGCAGCAGCAGCATATCTGATTAACAATGTTGTGATAATTTCAGGTGGACTGCAGAGGGATTCAGCCGTAGATATACATGTATCCATTCTCTCCCAAACTCCCCTCCCATCCAGGCTGTCACATAAAATGCAGAGTTCCCTGTACTATACAGTTGGTCTTTGCTGGTTATCCATTTTAAATATAGCAGTGTGTACTTGTCCATCCCAAACTCCTTAACTATCCCTTCCCCGCTTCCTTCCCTCTGGCAATTATAAGCAAATGGCTATTTTCTACTTTGTAGATTACTCTTTATAAAAGAGATATTTCAGTATGGGGAACACATGTACATCCATGGCAGATTCATGTCAATGTATGGTAAAACCAATACAATATTGTAAAGTAATTAGCCTCCAAAAAAAAAAAAATATTTGTTCATTGTGGAAAATAGAGGTAAGCAAAATTTTATTAAAATTACTCATAGCCCCATTATTTAAAAACAACAGTAACCCATAATTATACCTAAGGTGGTATTTCTGGTTGGGGTGTATGAAACTGATCCTTTCCATGGTGCTGACATGTAAACATGGTGGAAGGTTTTCTGACTTTTTAAATGTGACTTTTCAGATCTCTGTTTTTGAAGACAGTAGAAAATGTTGGCAAATTTTTTATTTAGACATTTCCAATCCTATATTTTTGGTCCTTGTATTTAGTACAATTTGTCTGTCCTTGTGGGAATAAGCCTGAGCTGCCTGTGTTTCATTAAGAAAAAATTTATCACTGTCACTACATCCAGCTCTGCAGGTGGCTTATTGCCAGCTCTTTACTACTTAACTGAGGTTGAATTAGACTAATAGTTTTATGCACTGAACAGCGAGACTGTCAGCTCCTTATAATGATTCATATGTTACAGCTGCAGTCCATGCTTGTTAACAACATCTGACTTTTCATTGAACCTCAGAGCTTCCTGTCGTCTCAGCTAATCTTTTGATAAAATGTCAACTTTTCAGTTTTCTAAGTGACTGAAACTTAAAATTCATAGATCTGAAGAAGTCATTATTTAAAGTATATTAGACTGTGAGAAAATAAACCATTTTTAATATTTACTAAGATTCACATGTAGGAAATATATACTTGCCTTGGGAAAATACCTTTTTTATATTTTCAGAGAAATTATGTTTAAAATGACTTTTTATGCAGAAAAACTTCTCCATCATGTCCTATTCCAGAATTTTTTCCCTAAATGTTAATAAGCCCAAGTTGAATTTTATGATTTTTGGAATATTTATGGACATAATTTCATCTTCCATTGTTCCATGTTACTTGAGCACATTATTAGAGAAAATGGTTCAAGCCAAGAAATAAAAAAGCTAAAATACATGCTTTTGNCATCATGTCCTATTCCAGAATTTTTCCCCTAAATGTTAATAAGCCCAAGTTGAATTTTATGATTTTTGGAATATTTATGGACATAATTTCATCTTCCATTGTTCCATGTTACTTGAGCACATTATTAGAGAAAATGGTTCAAGCCAAGAAATAAAAAAGCTAAAATACATGCTTTTGTTAATTTCTCATAAATATTTTATTTTAAAAATTAAAATTGAAATAAATGTATATTATCAAAATATTATACATTAATGAAAACATTGTATATTATGAAATCAGTTTGACCTTTGAATAAAACTCTTGTTTGCTCTGTCAGGTAGGATGTGGGGATTGGTTTTTGGTGAAAATATGAGCAGTCTAGTTGATGACTCATTTCCCAGGTTATTCAAGTTAGTCACAGGTAATTTAGGATTTAATTTATGGTTCTCCATTTAAAACAAGTTCAAAAGCTCACTTGAAGGCCCCTAGAAAATTTGTTTACTAACATGAAGCATGGTGGTAGGTTGCTGATTTCTTTTTTTTAAGCATGGCATTTTCTAGCCTTGCTAACTTTTTATTTCACAATACCAAGTACTAGCACTTTAGTTTTTTCAGCTAAGCATCAACAATACATTAATTAAAATTATGAACTACAAAGTAACAGCAGCAAACAGGAATTTAAATATTTCTCTGGCAAACACAGAACAGAATAGACTCAGATTTTATAATGAAAAGAAATTTGTTTGAATATAACTAAGTTAGTGAGTGAAGCATTGTATTAGGTTTAAAGAAATATAACATGTCCTTGTGTAAATATTTTCAAGGATCATATTCGTAATTTTTAACAAACAGTTTTGACTTAATTAAAAGCCTATTTCTCTTAGTTCTAGTGATTTTGGATATGGTTCCTACATGTGATCTTCTTTAACATAGCAGATAAGTCAACATTCATTGTTGAGTAAGACAAATGTAACCCCTTCTGTCTGTAATTTGAATTCTTTATTCATCTGGTGAAATCAGAGTAAGCTTTTGTGGTGGATTCTGTGGATTGCTTTTATAAAGATGGATTTAGCCTTCTTACTCCTGTGATTTCCAGTACTACACTGTCTGAAGGTTAAAAATTGAACAAAACAAAACGTTTCATGTTTGTTGTTATTGATAAGGTTCCAGGTGTCATTTGGGTTCCTCCAATCTGGTACATTCATGGGAGACTTGAATTTGAAACTAACTGGACTAGAGATTGGACTACTGAGGTGCTGCTTGTGGTAAAAAACCAAGTACCAGTGCAGGAGACACAGAAGATCTGGATTTGATCACTGGGCCAGGAAGATCTCCTGGAGGAGGGCATAGCAGCCCACTCTAGTATTCTTGGCTGGATAATCCCACGGACAGAGACATCTGATGGGCTAAGTCTGTAGGATCACAAAGAGTTGGACACTTATACTGAAGTGACTTATCATGTACCCATGGGATAGATACCATCAGATAATGTCAGAGGCAAGCACTGGCTTATGTAACTAGTTTATTGATCAGCAACTTTTTTCTAGTGGCAGGTGCAGCATACCTGGAAACAGCAAAAGTAGAATAATTCTTAGGGCTGGGAACTTTTTTAGACATTATACCTGGGTCTTCTTCTGATTCTCTAGATCATCCAGCAGTTTTTACACCATAAAGTAGCTGTAATATGTCTATTTCTTCTTAACAGGTTTCTGTGGTTTGTAATGGAGCCTGAAATGATTAAGAACCTTCCTACATTTTATACTATTTAAGGGAATTTTGATTATCCATTTCTAATAATGGAATGAGTAGATGTTCCACAATAATT
Organism: Oreotragus oreotragus; assembly: GCA_006410675.1. Lineage (NCBI taxonomy): Eukaryota > Metazoa > Chordata > Mammalia > Artiodactyla > Bovidae > Oreotragus > Oreotragus oreotragus. The sequence continues at coordinate 224,080 of SJYX01013760.1, read as the reverse complement.
TTGTCAGTTGACTCATGATATAAGTGAATGATACTGGCACATAAACGCTCTGATTTCTGAGTAAGTTTTTGGAGACAGAAATTTTGAGAAAATGAAGGGAAATATGTGTTCTCTTCTTCTAAAGTTCTTTGTATAGAAAATAATTATTTTATTCAGTGATGCAAAAAAGGTAAATATACACATATACACATTCTATACTCATATATTTTGTATAGTATTGGGGAAATTAATGCCACAAAATTCCCCAAATATCTTGATATATTTGAATAAGATGAAGTAGTAAAGTTATATCACTTCATCACTTCACATATACATCTTTATTATATTTCTGTTTCTCCTTAGATGTGAAATGTTTTCCTGGGTCTCAGTTTTCTCATCTGTTTAATGATAGTACTAGATTTGATGTGCTTCCCTGGTGGCTCAGCGGTTTGGAATCTGCCTGCAATTCAGGAGCTGCAGGAGATGCGGGTTTGACCCCTGAGTCAGGAAGATACCCTGGAGGAGGGTATGGCAACCCACTCCAGTATGCTTGCCTGCAGAATCCCATGAACGGAGGATCCTGATGGGCTACAGTCCATAAGATTGCAGTGGGTTGGACACGACTAAAGTGACACCACGCATGCACGCACTAGACTTGACAATCACTAAATTCCCTTCTAGCTGTAGGATGAAATTATACAATAATTCTTCTGTTGAAAAAGTTCATATTGAAAATTGAACCAGATTTTATCATGTCTATTTCAACTGGAATTTTATGAAAAATTTCTTCCCAAGTCTCCTATAATCTTCAAGTTACTCTGTATACCAGTGGTACTTAAAGTGTGATCTTTTTTTATACCACCACCATCAATATATTTGGGATCTTTCTTGAGAAACACATATTAATACACTTTACCCCTGAACTACTGAATCAGAATCAGTGGAGTTGGCACCTATAAATCTGGGTTTTAACAAGACCTCTGGGAAATTTTGATAAATGCTAAAGGTTGAGAAACACTGGTATAGAATATATCAGAAGTAAAAAAAAGTAAGCAGCAATGTAAAGCAAACCAGTGCTGTCTACTTGTTATATTGTGCATGTGTGCTAAATGCATTCAGTCGTGTCTGACTCTTTGTGACCGTATGGACTGTAGCCCACCAGGCTCCTCTGTTCATGGGATTCTCCTGGGAGGAATACTGGAGTGGGTTGCTATGTCCTCCAGGGGATTTTCTCAACCCAGAGATCAAACTCTCGTCTCATGTCTCCTGCATTGGCAGGCAGGATCTTTACCAGTAGTGCCTGGGAAGTACCTGGGAAGCCCAGTTATATTTACAGTTGGTCAAAACTAGTGGGTGGATCTGAGAACAAGATGGCAGAGAAGTAGGAGGACGTTGAGTATATCTCTCTCCATGGATACATCAGGAATACACCTTCAGACACAGAAGCGCATGCAGAACACCAGCTGAGAGCAGACAGGAGTACCTGAGCGGCAGAAGAGAATATATAGCACCAGGCAAAACTTGGTAGGATAAAGGAACTAGGGGGAAAAACAGGAGTGTTAGTAGGACTGGACCTGCTCTCCATGGTTGAGGGGACTGAAGCAGAGGTCTGATCCCCACAGCAGGGCAATTGTCTAAGTCAGAGGAGAAACAATGAAGGCTGAGGATGAAACAACTGATCTGTGGCAGCCTAAATGGAATGAGAATCAGACAGTCTTTGCCACAGCCATACACATGCCAGGCAAGAACAGGGGTCTTCTGGAAGGGGCACTGGCTGGGGGCTGGAGTTTAGGGATTGTGGAGCAATCCCAGTGCGAGGGCTGCTATTGACTGCAGAGAGACAGATCGAGGGGATGTGAGGGAGGAGATCGTGGTGGGAAATGCCTGTGGAGGAAAGCCAGGCAGCCATGGAAGCAAGGCGATAATGCTGAGTTACCTGTAGGGGTTGGAGCCATCACATAGCCTCTCTGTCTCCACAGGCCAGCACCAGCAGCTGAACAATAGAGAGGCTGGCCCATCAACTTGCCTGACACACTGNTGTGAGGGAGGAGATCGTGGTGGGAAATGCCTGTGGAGGAAAGCCAGGCAGCCATGGAAGCAAGGCGATAATGCTGAGTTACCTGTAGGGGTTGGAGCCATCACATAGCCTCTCTGTCTCCACAGGCCAGCACCAGCAGCTGAACAATAGAGAGGCTGGCCCATCAACTTGCCTGACACACTGAATGACGGAGTGAGACCCTACCCAGGGTGCTCCATTAAGTGACTGAGGCAACAAAGTAGGGGGGCCAGTCAGGGGGGCCCCTCTATGTGCCTGACATGCAGAAAAACAGAAAAGGACCCCAGGCAAGGGATCCGTCTAAGTGCCTGAATGAGCTCTGGAAAAAGACTGACCAAAGAGGCCTTCTGATCGCCAGCTACAAGAAACTTGAAAAAAAGACTCTGATAGGGCCATAACGCCTGCCTCGGAGACAGTTTATATCCTTGAAATCTTGGTGCTGCCAGCGTCCGTGCAAGCCAAGCAGCTGCACCGCCTTCACGCTCAACTCTTACTGGGGCAAAACTGCCACAGGCCAAAAAAAAAAAAAAAAAAGTCTTTTGTCTATGCGCACAGGGTCACTTTGGTCCTGTCTGACTCTTTGCGACCCTGTAGACTGTAATGTTTCGTGGTGGCTCAAAGGGTGGTAAAGCATCTGCCCACAATGCAGGAGACCTGGGTTCAATCCCTGGGTCAGGAAGATCCCCTGGAGAAGGAAATGGCAACCCACTCCAGTATTCTTGCCTTGGAGAATCCCATGGACTGAGGAGCCTGGTAGACTACAGTCCAGTTCAGTTCAGTTCAGTCACTCAGTCATGTCTGACTCTTTGCGACCCCATGAATCGCAGCACGTCAGGACTCCCTGTCCATCACCAACTCCCAGAGTTCACTCAGACTCACGTCCATCGAGTCAGTGATGCCATCCAGCCATCTCATCCTCAGTCGTCCCCTTCTCCTCCTGCCCCCAATCCCTCCCAGCATCAGAGTCTTTTCCATTGAGTCAACTCTTCGCATGAGGTGGACAAACTGGAGTTTCAGCCTTAGCATCATTCCTTCCAAAGAAATCCCAGGGTTGATCTCCTTCAGAATGGACTGGTTGGATCTCCTTGCAGTCCAAGGGACTCTCAAGAGTCTTCTCCAACACCACAGTTCAAAAGCATCAATTCTTTGGCNACTTTGGGTAAATGGCCAAGACATGGCAGGAACACTGAGAGCTGCTCAGGGCCATAGGAATGTAACTTCAACAGTCCAGCGAGCAGAGGTAAGAACGGAACAACTCAAAGCCCAGACCAGGCTATCTCTACCGTTCCCTTACCAAAACTAGCATCTGAAAGTCTTTCCCAGGTCACCAACGGGTTTTACAAGATGCCCATGGAGAGTGCCACCAGTGTCACTGAAATTTACATTCCTGAAACCAAAGACATTCAGAGAAAATTTTTACAGAGGTCTTGCTCAAATGTTATGCTGAGAAAAAAGGGCTCTTTGGGCCCGAGACTCTGCATTTCTGAGAGGCTCCCAGGTGTTGTAGGTGCTGTGGCCCTGGCAACACAGTCTGAGTTGCAAGGAATTAGGAAGCTGGGACAATATGGGAGTGAGGGGAGGGATTGCTGAGGATATATTATGTAAAAAGGAGAAAGGGTAGGAAACTAATATTTTTGCACATTATAGCAAGGTCTAGTAAGCATCTGTAAAAATGTATTATCCAAGTAATAGCTCCAAGCGAGAAAAAAATAACAAACCAAAATCAATCTACCTCTAGAGCTGGAAAACGCTTTAAAATGGCCCAGGACTTTCTAAAATGATCAAATCAACCACAAAATCATCTAAATGAAAAATGCAGCCCGTGTTCAGAATCTACTCAGAAAGTCTACAGTGCTATTTACCTCATTTTGGTTCTTTATTTTTACTTGCTATTTCTTCTATGAATTAGAAACCAGCATAATACCTATTAATTTTCCCCTTTTACTTCTGGGAATAGGGACAGCAGAGAAAATGAGAGAAAGAGAATTAAAGCCCCGGTTGTGCTGGGCTGGCTCACTCCCACATCCCCCCCAGTGCCAGCTTTCAATCAAATCCACCACCAAAGGGGTGGCCTGGAGTGACGGGGGCTGGGACAGGTGAGCAGGAGGGGAAAGCTGGCATGTACACAGGCAGAGTGAAATGACTTCATGAACACGCTGCCTGAGCGTCATCTCCAAACACAGAAATGAAGCCAACAGTGATACTGACAGTGGACTGAGACACAGATCAAAAGTCACATTATTGCAGTTTTTAATTCACTCTCCAGACTCAATCTTCCTACATACATTTTAGAAGCTCAGATAGACCTACGATTCAGGGATTTTAAGATGGAAGAATGCACGTAGTTGTATTGCAGTTTCTTAGATAACTCATATTTTATGGCTTTTGGGGGAACTTAAGATGGGTAAATTAACAGAAATATATATACAACAGGAAATATGGTGGACACAATGTCTGCAAGCAAGCAAACCTCACTTCCTTCCCAACCTACGAGCCAGCTTTTGCTGTGTGACTGACTGAGGCTTCTCCCTGCATATTATTTGGGCGTTAAATTGAATACTCTTTCGCGTCACAAGGGTATCATTCATTAAATTACAGCTCCAGTCCACGAGATGGGTCTGTGGTGGGCAGAGTTTTAAAGAGCAGTTAAACACCAAGTATTTAACATGGTAGGTAATAGGTTATTTACGCAGTTGTGCTGTGTGTGTTTTGGTTACTGGTTGTTCACAACTATGTGTTACGCATTCACTTTCCCAGAGGGGAGTCTCTCAGCACACTCTGTGTGCCCTGAAAAATACAATTTTGTTGGGGAACAGAGATGAAAATAAGATGCTCTCCGATCTTTAAGAAGCATTAGGGATCTGTGAGATACAGACCCCAAATTACAAAGCATGTCAAAGATGCCATCAATTAACTGTGGTAAAGTACAGATAACGTAACACTTACCAACTTCACCATTTTTACGTGGAAAGTTTAGTGTTAAGCGCATTCACTTTGTTGTCCCTCCTGAATAATTTCCCCCTTTTAAAACTGAAACCAACTCTGTATGCATTATACAACAACAACCAATTCCCCTTGCTCAGGTCATGGCAACCGCCATCTGATTTCCTTTCTTTATGGATCTGAGTACTCTAGGGAATCTAAAGTTAGGAGGAATCCTACAGTACAGGTGCCTTTTGTGTCTGCCTTACTGCCATTTTACCTGACGACCTGAGATCGGGATTTTCTCGCTTTTTCAGGATGAATGTTTCACTGTGAGGATACACCACATTTGTTTATCCATTCGCGTGTCACTTTCTTTAGACATAAGACACTGAGGAAGAATTGAGTGTCTTGCAGAAGCAGACGTGCTGGAGTCAGCTCAGAAAATGAGGAGCCGTTCACCGGGCAGGTGCCGAGGGGNTTTCACTGTGAGGATACACCACATTTGTTTATCCATTCGCGTGTCACTTTCTTTAGACATAAGACACTGAGGAAGAATTGAGTGTCTTGCAGAAGCAGACGTGCTGGAGTCAGCTCAGAAAATGAGGAGCCGTTCACCGGGCAGGTGCCGAGGGGGTCTCTGAGGTACCAGGCAGCACGTGCAGTGGGAGCTGGGAGGATAGCAAGCATCGGGAGAGCCCACAGACGCCGGGAGTATGTGCACATCAGAACCTGAAGCTCGAGGGGCAGGCGGGGCCAAGGTAGGCGGGGAAGAGGTTCCTCCTGCCTTGTTGACTCTCACTAAGTTTCTTTTCCAAGAGCCTACCCTGGTTCCCACCGAGAGACGGATCTAATCTTCGTGCACATAGGCTGAAAAGACTTCCCCCCGACACACCACTCAGGAAGCCCATAGCAGATGCGGGGCTAAATGTTCACAGGTAAACTATTACAGAAGGAAGTGCCTGAAACAAACCTTTTCTCTTGATTTAATGAGTGCTGTCAGATGCTTCAATACCAGAGGCCCATCTAGGCTGTATGAGAAGTTCACGTTGTCAAAAATGATCACGCCTTCATGGGGCCAGGATGGCGGTGGGCGTTTCTGAGATTCCCAGGGCGCTTCTTTTTCCAGATCTGTATACTCGATCACCCTTTCTACTGAAATCATCTGAAACATAGGACATCGCACGAGTTAGGAACAGAAGTTCTTCGTAATGGATGTCAGGTTATGAACGAAACGTCTGCTTTTGTATCTTTATATCTGCATTTCTGTAGTTAAGAATACCTCAGGTCTTAGCATCTACAAAAGACAGCAGTACTAATTTAAAGAGCATACTGATGATGGGTAACTTTTTCATTGTCTCGTAACACATTTATTATGGCTACCATGTTCAACATTATATCAAGACTAAATGACCTAGAGAAATTAAATACTCTAAGTGACCCAATTTTCATATATAAGTTCTTAAAAATAGAAAACCCTGTCAATGAAAACAGTATGTATGGACAGAAATCTTTCTTAATATTTTGCTATAGAAGGATCATCTGTTGTAGATGAGGAGCACCGGATGGTCACTACATCTCATTTTAATAATTAGCTACTTTCTATTCTATTAGAGAGTGAAACAGACATATTTCAGTTTCATCATTTTTCTCTCTTTAGGAGAAAATGAAAATATTCAAAAAAGGAAGCCGTTTANATCTGATTTCGATGTTGACCATCTGGTGATGTCCATGTGTAGAGTCTACTGGGTCCCAAAAAGTTGGACACGACTCAGCAACATCACTTTCACTTTTCAGACTATGGCCTGCCAGGCTTCTCTGTCAGAGAAGGGGTTCTCCAGGTAAGAATACTGGAGAGTATTGGCCAAGACTGGTTGCCATAACCTTCTAGAGCACTGTATTTCCTGCTGCCTTAGCTGCTGACCCCCCTGAGTACCTGGTTCTGCCAGAACCCCTGTGACCCAAGCAGCTGCACCACTTCCACACTTGGCCCCCACAGGGGCAAACCCAAGCCCTCCAGGGCAGCTTCAGGAGCTAAACCGCAGCAGGCGACCCACATGTAGAGGTGGAAATAAAACCACAATTGAAACCCAGGGGCAGGGTGGCTAGGGAAGAAAACCCAATACCTTCCCACCAGCTGTACAAGCTGCAGATTAAATCCACAGGATCAACCAAGCAGACTCTATGTCTATAGAATATATAAAAGGCAGTTGAGAGCTCCCACAAAAGAAACCACACTAGCTCTGATAGCTATGGACATTGGAGGCAGGAACACGCAGGAGTACGACCAGATTAGAATCTGAGCAGCCCCCACAGCAGGTCCAGAGATCAGTACAGTGTTGGAGGGCATCCATGGAGGTGAGGTAAACTGTGATTCCAGCACAGGAAAGGACTCTGACAACAGAGACGGAAGAAAAACAGATATTTTTCTTATTTTTTGACTTGTTTTGTAGATTATTTTGGATTTTTTTCCTCCCCCTACCGTATTTCCCACCCCTGTTGTAGGTGTTGATTTTTATTGGCACTAAGAAATCCAATTAAGCTTTTGAGATGTTTTTTTCCCTCAGTCACATTTTTCATTGTTGTCATAAACCTCTGCCTCTACATTGGGCTTTTGCAGTTCTGTGGAGTTTTCCTCTATTTTTCTTCTTTTCTCTTTTATTAATTTTAATTTTTCAAACTTATTATTATTATTTACTTTTATTCCTTTCTTTCCTTTTCCTACTGATCNTGTTTTTTTCCCTCAGTCACATTTTTCATTGTTGTCATAAACCTCTGCCTCTACATTGGGCTTTTGCAGTTCTGTGGAGTTTTCCTCTATTTTTCTTCTTTTCTCTTTTATTAATTTTAATTTTTCAAACTTATTATTATTATTTACTTTTATTCCTTTCTTTCCTTTTCCTACTGATCTTTACCCCTTGCAGTTAATCTTTAACATATATAAGTCTTCTTTATCTACCTCTATTTAACTTTGCATATCTGTTCTTTCTTTATTTTCTTTATCTTCTTTCTCTCCTCATAACATATTTGTTAGTTTTATTTTCATTGCTTTATTCCCCAATTGGCACCTTGCTTTAGTCTTGTTTTCCAGTTTGTGCTTTAGTTAGTTTTTTTTCTGGTAGATATAATTTTTGGTTTTCTTTGCTGGGTCAATCTATTGTACTTAATTTTTGTTGGACTGTTTTGATTTTGCATATGAGTGTATATGCATATATGTATATTCAGTCACACTTTCTATTGTTGTTATAAACCTCTGCCTCTACATTGGGCTTTTGCAGTTCATCCAGTTTGTGCTTTAGTTAGTTTTTTTTCTGGTAGATATAATTTTTGGTTTTCTTTGCTGGGTCAATCTATTGTACTTAATTTTTGTTGGACTGTTTTGATTTTGCATATGAGTGTATATGCATATATGTATATTCAGTCACACTTTCTATTGTTGTTATAAACCTCTGCCTCTACATTGGGCTTTTGCAGTTCCGTGAAGTTTTCCATTTCTTTCCCACTTTTTTCTTTCTTCTTTTTTTCTCTCTTTTCTCTTTTTTTATAATTTTAATTTTTTAAACCTATTATGTTTTCTACATTTATTCCTTCTTTTGCCTTTCCTACTGTTCTTTTCCCCTTTCAATTAATCTTTAATGTAGATAAATTTTCTTCATCAGCCTCTATTTAACTTTTCATATGTATTCTTTCTTTCTTTTCTTTCTTTGCAAGATATTTGTTAGTTTTGTTTTCATTGCTTTATTCTCCACTTGGCACCTTACTTTAGTTCTGTTTTCTAGTTTGTGCTTAAGTTAATTTTATTCTTAACTGGTTTGATTTCCTTTGTTCACCAGATCAAACTACTGTACTTCATTTTTATTGGACTGTTTTCACTTTGTGTATCGGTATATATGTATATGTGTATATTCCATTATTTTAATTATTCTTTACCTGATTTTCTAATACCATTTGTCTGGGGTTCACTTTTGGTTGTTTCTGGATATTTGTTTTACTATCCCATAATTCCATAACAAACCACTTGTGGAATCCTTGTTCCTGAACAGAGATCAATCCCTGTACCTTTGGAAAGGGAGAATTGACTCCAGGACCCTAGAATACCAGAGAACTAGCCCTAGGGAGTATCAAATAGGAAGAACTCACACAAAGGAAACCACTTGAATACAAGACCTGGCATCATCCAACCACCTGTAGCACCCTGTGCAGGACACCTCATCTAAACAACAAACAAAAATACAAAACCAGCGTTAGCAGACAGGAGTACCACCTCACTCAGCCTTGCCTATTAGAGGAAAAACAAACAAACAAACAAAAACTCAGCACAAATTTCATCCTATACGAAGCTCACACAAACCACTGAACCAACCTTAGGAGGGCAGAAGCCAAAAGGAAGAAAGAATTCAACCTTCTTCAAGGAAAGAATTCAACTTTCCTCGAAGCCTAGGAAAAGGAGACCTCAAACACAGTAACTTTAAAAAAAATGAAAAGGCAAACAAATACTGCACAAATGAAGGAACAAACTAGAAACACGTAAGTCCAAATAAATGAAGAGGAAATAGGAAAACTACCTGAAAAATAATTCAGAATAATGATAGTAAAGATGATAAAAAAACCTTGAAAACAAAATGGAGAAAATGCAAGAATCAATTAACAAAGACCTAGAAGAAATAAATAATAAACATACACAGACAAATAACACAATTACTGCGATTTAAAATACTCTAGAAGGAATCAATAGCAGACTCTGAAACGGAAGAACGAATCAGTGAGCTGGGAGATAAAATGGTGGAAATAACTTCTGAAGAGAAGAATAAAGTAAAAAGAATGAAAAGAACTGAGGACAGTTTTGGAGACATCTGGGACCATATAAAAAATGCACCAACATTCGAACTATAGGGGTCCCAGAAGAGGAAGAGAAAAAGGGTATGAGAAAATTTTAGAAGAGATTATAATTGAAAATTTCCCCAACGTAGAGAAGGAAATAGTCAATCAAGGGGCACGAAGAGTCCCATACAGAATAAACCTAAGGAGAAACACACCAAGACACATACTAATCAAGGTAACAAAGACTAAACGAAAGAATTTTAAAAGCAGCAAGGGAGAAGCAGCAAGTAACATTCAAGGGAAATCCTATATGCTTAACAGCTGATCTTTCAGCAGAAACTTTGCAGGCCAGAAGTAAATGGCAGGATATATTTAAAGTATTGAAAGGGACTAATCTACAACTAAGATTACGGTAGCCAACAAAGATCTCAATCAAAATTGATGGAGAAATAAAAAACTTCTCAGACAAGCAAAAGTTAAGAGAATTCAGTACCACCAAACCAGCTTTAAAACAAATGTTAAAGGGACTTATATAGGCAAGAAATACAACGGGAGAAAAAGATCTACAAAATCAATCCCAAGCAATTAGAAAATGGCAAGAGGAACATGTATATCAATAATTACTTTAAATGTAAATGGATTAAACGCTCCAACCAGGAGACACAGACTGGCTGAATGGATAAAAAATAAGACCCATATATATGCTGTCTACAAGAAGCCCACTTCAGACCTTAAGACACATATAGACTGAAAGGGAGAGGATGGAAAAAATATATTCTATGCAAATGGGAAGCAAAAGAAAGCTGGAGTAGCAATCCTCATATCAGACAAAACAGACCTTAAAATAAAGAAGATTACAAGAGATAAGGAAGGACACTACATAATGATCAAGGGATCAATCCAAGAGGAAGACATAGAATTGTAAATATCTATGCACCCAACTTCTAACTTGTGCTTCTTCCAGACCTGCGTTTCTCATGATGTACTCTGTATATAAGTCAAATAACCAGGGTGACAATATACAGCCTTGACGTACTCCTTTTCCTATTTGGAACTAATCTATTCTTCCATGTCCAGTTCAAACTGTTGCTTCCTGACCTGCATACA
>SJYX01013760.1:183473-210114 GCA_006410675.1 Oreotragus oreotragus | reverse complement strand
AAAGTTATGACCAACCTACATAGCATATTCAAAAGCAGAGACGTTAGTTTGCCGACTAAGGTCCGTCTAGTCAAGGCTATGGTGTTTCCTGTGGTCGTGTATGGATGTGAGAGTTGGACTGTGAAGAAGGCTGAGCGCCGAAGAATTGATGCTTTTGAACTGTGGTGTTGGAGAAGACTCTTTAGAGTTCCTTGGACTGCAAGGAGATCCAACCAGTCCATTCTGAAGGAGATCAACCCTGGGATTTCTTTGGAAGGAATGATGCTAAAGCTGAACTCCAGTACTTTGGCCACCTCATGCGAAGAGTTGACTCATTGGAAAAGACTCTGATGCTGGGAGGGATTGGGGGCAGGAGGAGAAGGGGACGACAGAGGATGAGATGACTGGATGGCATCACCGACTCGATGAACGTGAGTCTGAGTGAACTCCAGGAGTTGGTGACGGACAAGGAGGCCTGGCGTGCTGTGATTCATGGGGTCGCAAAGAGTCGGGCACAACTGAATGACTGAACTGAACTGAACTGAACTGATGCACCCAACAGAGGAGCACCTCAATACCTAGGAAAAACACTAACACACATAAAAAGAGAAATTGACAGTAACACAAGAATAGTAGGAGACTTTAATATCCCACTCACACCAAAGGACAGATCATCAAAACAGAAAATAAGCAAATATGTCTTAAATGATCCATTAGAGGAGATGGATCTTACTGATATCTTCAGGACATTCCATCCAATGGTGAAGAATACACCTTTTTCTCAAGGGCACAAGAACATTCTCTAGGGTAGGCCACATCTTGGGTCACAAATCAAACCTCAGGAAATTTAAGGAAATTAAAATCACATCAAGCACTTTTCTGACCACAATGCTGTGAGGCTAGATATAAATTATGAGAAAAATCTGTAAGAAACACAAACACATGAAGCTTAAACAGCACATTTACCAACAGGTTACTGAAGAAATCAAAAGGGAAATGAAAAAAATCACTAGAAACAAATGACAATGAAAACACGACAACTTAAAACCTATGGGATGCAGCAAAAGCAGTTCTAAGAAGAAAGTTTATAGCAGTAAAATCCTACCTCAAGAAACAAGAAAAACATTGAATAGAAAACCTAATTTTACAGTTGAAACAACTGGATAAAGAAGGGAAAAAAAAAAAAACAAAATTAGTAGAAGGAAAGTAATCATGATGATCTGAGCAATAATAAATGAAAAAGAAATGAAAGAAACAATAGAAAATATTAAATACTAAAAACTGTTTCTTTGAGAAGATAAACAAAATTGACAGACCTTTAGCCAGACTCATCAAGAACAAAAGAGAAAAATCAACAGAATTAGAAATGAAAAAGAAGCGCTTACAACAGACAATGCAGAAATACAAAGGATTATAAGAGACTGTTGTGAAGAACTATAGGGCAATAAAATGGATAACCTGGAAGAAATGGACAGATACTTAGAAAAGTTCGATCTTCCAAGACTGTACCGGGAAGATATAGAAATTATGAACAAACCAATCACAAGCACTGAAATTGAAGCTGTGGTCAAAAATCTCCCAAAAAACAAAAGTCCAGGATCAGATGGCTTCACAGGATAGTTCTATCAAACATTTAGAGAAGAGCTAATGCCTATCCTTCTAATACTCTTTCAAAAAAATTGCAGAAGAAGGAACACTTCCAAACTCATTTTACGAGGCCACCATCACTCTGATACCAAAACCAGACAAAGACAACACAAAAAAAGAAAACTACAGATCAATATCACTGATGAACATAGATGGAAAAATCCTCAACAAAAGTTTAGCAAACAGAATTCAGTAACACATCAAAAGGTTCATACACCACGGTTGAGTTGGGTTTACTCCAGGGATGCAAGGATTCTTCAGTATACACAAAGCAATCAATAAGATATACCATGTCAACAAATTGAAAGATAAAAACCATATGATCATCTCAATAGATGCAGAAAAAGCCTTTGACAAAATTCAGCACCTATTTATTGTTAAAACTCTTCAAATAATGGGCATAGAAGGAACATACCTCAACATAATAAAAGCCATATATGATAAGCCTACAGCAAACATTATTCTCAATGGTGAAAAACTGAAAGCATTCCCCCTAAGATCAGGAACAAGACAAGGGTGTCTAGCTTTGCCACTATTATTCAACTGGAAGTCCTAGCTTCAGCAATCAGAGAAGAAAAATAAATAAAAGGAATTCAGATCAGAAAAGAAGAAATAAAGCTCTCACTATTTGCAAATGACATGTTACTGTACATAGAAAACCCTAAAGATAGTATTAGAAAATTACTAGAGCTAATCAGTGAATTTAGCAAAGTTGCAGGATACAAAATCAATACACAGGAATCACTTGCATTTCTATATACTAGCAAAGTAAAATCAGAAAGAGCAATTAGGAAATCAATCCCTTTCACCATTGCAACAAAAAGAATTAAATATCCAGGAATAAACTTACCTAAGGAGACAAAACAACTGTACAGAGAAAATTAAAAGACACTAATGAAGAAAATCAATGATGACATAAACAGATGGAGAGAAATTCCATGTTCCTGGGTAGGAATAATCAATATTGTGAAAATGACTATACTACCAAATGTAATCTACAGATTTAATGCAATACCTATCAAATTACCAATGGCATTTTTCACAGAACTAGAACAAAAAATTTCAGAATTCATATGGAAACACAAAAGACCCCAAATAGCCAAAGCACTGTTGAGCAAGAAGAATGAAGCTGGAGGAATCAAGCTTCCTGACTTCAGGTTATACTACAAAGCTGCAGTCATTAAGACAGTATGGTACTGGCACAAAAACAGAAATATAGACCAATGAAACAAGATAGAAAGCCCAGAATAAACCCATGCACCTATGGGTACCTTATTTTTGACAAAGGAGCCAAGAATATACAATGTGACAAAGACATCCTCTTCAATAAATGGTGCTGGGAAAACTGGACAGCTGCATGTAAAAGAATGAAATTAGAACACTTCCTAACACCATACACAAAGATAAACTCAGAATGGATTAAAACCCTAAATGTAAGGCCTGAAACTATAAAACTTTTTAGAGGAAAACATAGAACACTTGATGACATAAATCAAAGCAAGATCCTGTATGACCCACCTCCTAGAATAAGGAAATAAAAACCAAAGTAAACAAGTGGGACCTGATTAAACTTAAAACTTTTGCACAGCAAAGGAAACTCTAAGCAAGGTGAAAAGACAACTCCTAGAATGGGAGAAAATAATAGCAAATGAAACAAATGACAACAGATTAATTTCCAAAATATACAAGCAGCTCATACAACTTAATACCAGAAAAACAAACAACCCAAGCAAAAAATTGGGAAGAAGACCTAAACAGACATTTCTCCAAAGAAGACATACAGATGGCTAACAAACACATGAAAAGATGCTCAACATCTCTCATTATTAGAGAAATGCAAATCAAAGCTACAATGAGATATCACCTCACACTGGTCAGAATGGCCCTCATCAAAAAGTCCATGAACAGTAAATGCTGGAAAGGGTGTGGAGAAAAGGGAACACCTCTGAACTGTTGGTGGGAATGTAAATTGATACAGCTACTATGGATGACAGTATGGAGAGTCCTTAAAAAACTAGGTATAAAACCACTATATGACCCAGCAATCCCACTCCTAGGCATATACCCTGAGGAAACCAAAACTGAAAGAGACACATGGATCCCATTGTTCACTGAAGCACTATTTACAATAGCTAGAACATGGAAGCAACCTAGATGTCCACTGACAGATGAATGGATAAAGAAGTCATGTTATATATACACAATGGAATATTACTCAGTCATAAAAAGGAATGCATTTGAGTTAGTTCTAATGAGGTGGATGAACCTATAACCTATTATACAGAATGAAGAGAGTCAGAAAGAGAAAGATAAATACACTAGAACATGGAAGCAACCTAGATGTCCACTGACAGATGAATGGATAAAGAAGTCATGTTATATATACACAATGGAATATTACTCAGTCATAAAAAGGAATGCATTTGAGTTAGTTCTAATGAGGTGGATGAACCTATAACCTATTATACAGAATGAAGAGAGTCAGAAAGAGAAAGATAAATACCATATTCTAACACAAGTATACAGAATCTGGAAAAATGGTACTGAACAATTTACTTAAAGGGGTGCAATGGAGAAACAGACAGAGAGAATAGACTTATGGATATGGGGAGAGGGGAAGAGAGGGTGAGATGTATGGAAAGAATAACATGGAAACTTACATTATCATATGTAAAATAGATAGCCAACGTGAATTTGCTGTATGGCTCAGGAACAAACAGGGGCTCTGTATCAACCTAGAGGAGTGGCATGGGGAGGGAGATGGGAGGGAGCTTCAGAAGGGACGGGATATATATGTATACCTATGGCTGATTCATGCTGAGGTTTGACAGAATACAACAAAATTGTGTAAAGCAGTTATCCTTCAATAAAAAAATAGATTAATTAAAAAAAAACTAGTGGGTGATAATATGATTAAATGCCCTATCTCTCATCCCAGCCATTACACTGGAATTTCACCATTACACATCCATTCTTATGTTCAAATATAGAGTCTAGTCTTAAAGGATAACCCCTCTAAAGAGAATAAAATTTAAGTAGCCATTAATATTATAGCAGAGATGAGTTTACATCATTGCCATTCTGAGAACTACTGGCAAATCTGAAGAAATCTAACAGCAGACAATAAAATCTTGTTTGAAAAAGAAATGTGTTGAAGAAAAGCTTGATTTCTGATAAGCAAGATCCATAATGGGGATGTCTGGGCTGAGGAAAAGGTGCAGGGTGATCTTGATAAACTGAGAGAGGCTAAATAGGTAGAGATGAACAAAGCAGAAATGGAGAGACATCAAAGATATAAGCTGTTTCTTTCCCATTTGACTCTGGGCCAGCCTTAATACCTGTTACAGTGGAGATAGATTATAAAGTTGCTCGTGAACAATTAAAAAGATGAAAAGATGAGAGAGGAAAAGGAGGGCAGTGTGAGACAGAATATGAAGCTGTTTGGAGCTCTTACAGCAGCTAATAGTTAAGAAGACAGAAGCAAAGTATCCTTTGCTTACAAAATTTGTTACAAAATAGGACTTTTGTAACATTTTCTGTCAATGGCCTAAAAATAATTTGGAGGCAGGAAAATGAGAGAATCAACACTAAAAAATTCCCAAATTATTTTATGTAGAGCTCAGTTACTTGTACCTTCCCCCACAGAGGCAGGGAAACTGGGAAATGTACCTAGAGCAGTGTGCCCACAATGAAAATGGAAGGTGATTTAGTTAATATGCAGCTGTCTCTACCACAGAGAATGCAAGTAACATATGGTTTAAAAAAATGATTTATCTCAAGCCTACTCTCTAAGAGCAAAGATGAACAATTAAAAAAAACTAAAAGAACAGTAAAAACTGAAGTTTATAAAGATTACAAATTTATCTGTGGTCACTCTCATGTAAAATAAATGCATTGGTTTTCCTAGATACTAAGTTAATTTCAGCTTTAGTTGCATTTACTTTTCCAAGCAGAATATTGTGTTGTTGATACAGCAAATAATGTAGGCCCATGGCTTATAATGTGTTGTTTTCCTTAGCTGTTTTAGATTAAAGGTTCAAATATCACAGCCAACTAAGTAATCTCCAAAAAGAATGTTGACGAAAGAAAACTAATTTAACAAAATATAATTTAATTTAAACTTAGACATAGTTTCAAAATGTGATACTAGAAAATTGAAAGATATTAAGCATTTAACTAAGAGATTTGTGGGATATTTAATTAAAGTGCCACCTCAGACACTTTCCAGTTGCTTAAACTTATGTAAGTTACTTCATTTAAAAAAATTTTTTTATTTTTACTTTATTTTGCTTTACAATACTGTATTGGTTTTGCTATACATTGACATGAATCAGCCNAAGAGTTGACTCATTGAAAAGACTCTGATGCTGGGAGGGATTGGGGGCAGGAGGAGCAGGGGACGACCGAGGATGAGATGGCTGGATGACATCACGGACTCGATGGACATGAGTCTAAGTGAACTCCGGGAGATGGGGATGGACAGGGAGGCCTGGCGGGCTGCAGTTCATGGGGTCGCAAAGAGCTGGACATGACTGAGTGACTGAACTGACCTGAAGGGAAAATGTGGTGCCCTTATGAATCAAAATGAGTGATATCTTCTATTCCATGCAGTATGAATTGGCTGTTGAGATTAAGCGAAAAAGCTAGAATTTGCAATCTTGTGAATCCCCGGAAACTCAACGGTCTCCACCCCCAGGTCGGCCTTCTTGGACCAAGCAGCCTGGTTAGCACATCAAGATAACTAAGACTGAGGACCCTGCCACCACCACCTGTGAAAGGGAATCTGACGAGCACCTCTGAATGGATGTGGCCTCTGGACAGCAGCTGGTTCTGACAAAAACACAGTGGCATCTAAATAAATTGTTAACTCTAAGTATACAAACTCAGCAGAGAAAGGGAAAAAAAGTAATGCTTTCTGAAAAAATGTTAATGGCTTTGTGTAAAAAACCATTCAAAAAATGTGAAAACTGCTTTTCCAGTAAGCAGCCTGAGGTGACCCCTAAAAATGGTGCGCTATTCACTTGACCCAGAAAACCCCACAAAATCATGCAAATCAAGAGGTTCAAATCTTCGTGTACACTCGTGAAATCGCCCAGGCCATAAAGGGTATGCATATCCGAAAAGCCACCGAGTATCTGAAGGATGTCACGTTAAAGAAGCAATGTGTGCCATTCCGTTGTTACAATGGCGGAGTTCGTAGGTGTGCACAGGCCAAACAGTGGGGCTGGACTCAGGGTCGGTGGCCCAAAAAGAGTGCTGAATTTTTACTACACATGCTCAAAAATGCAGAGAGTAATGCTGAATTTAAGGGCTTAGATGTAGATTCTCTGGTCATTGAGCACATCCAAGTGAACAAAGCCCCCAAGATGCGGCGCAGGACTTACAGAGCTCACGGTCGGATCAACCCCTACATGAGCTCTCCCTGCCACATTGAGATGATCCTTACTGAAAAAGGACAGATTGTTCCTAAACCAGAAGAGGAGGTTGCACAGAAGAAAAAAGATATCCCAGAAGAAACTCAAGAAACAAAAACTTATAGCCTGAATAAATGCCACAAAAAATAAATGCAAATAGTAAAAGTGTTAAAAAAAATGTGAAAACTAAAATAACTGCTTTATTCCTAGAGCACATGGCAAATTTTCTCATTTCACTGAAGAAATTCCACCATTTCCTAGATTCAGTTGACAACCAAGTAAGTGGTGGTAACTACTTCACCCTCAAATTATCAATAATAGATAATTCATAACACTTGCAATGGGTGCCACCTCTCCAGTATTTTACAGGCATTATATAATTTCATTCTCATATCAAATCTGAATAGGAGATTCCTGTTTTAAAAGCTCAGTGAGGTTTAGTAATTTGCTCAAAGTCAGAGAATTCATTCATTTTGACTCCAAGCCTGTCTTTTAATTTCTGCCTGCAATGGTATCCCACATACATATAAAATTTATAATAAAAAACTTAAGATCTAAATATTTACCCCTTTTATATTTCCCCCGTTTATCTGCATTTCCTATTTTTGTTGAATTTCTTAGGGTTACACGAGACTCTTGTATGCAGGGACCAGTCCATGTTTACTAGTTAATTAGGGCATCAGAGCCTGCTCACCTCAAACAGCAGACAGATCAGGAAAAGGTCTTAAAAAAATGAATGCTACACATTTTAATAAATACTGTTTAATAGACACTTACATATTTTAATAAATACTGTTTAAATAAGAGAAGTTTCATAAGCAAAAAAAAAAACACAATTTAATTGTCATAAATACCTAAACCCCAAGAACACAATCCCAGGGATGGTGGAGCCTGGTGGGCTGCCGTCTATGGGGTCACACAGAGTCGGACACGACTCAAGTGACTTAGCAGCAGCAGCAACAAGGACACAAAATGAGACTAAGTTTTATAAGTTCAATATATACATTTGGGTTAAAGTTTCCCCAGGAATTCTCTATGTCTACAATTAACACTATATTCTAATGTTGCAGATATAACGTATTCCTTTCACAAGCACAGTTTTAAATACGAGGGCCTGTTTGCCTGGTTAGCATTTAAATTCCAAATTGCTTACAGTCCTGTAGGAATTCCTAGGTATCTACCCACATTTTACTTTCAACTTAATTTCACAGGATTCTATTCCTGCTAGTCTTTGTGAAGCTTGTGCCAAAGAACATGTTTTCTATAAACAGCAGTAAAAATGTATTCTTCTTATTTTATGCAAATAAATATGCCATCCATACTTTTGGCTCACTCCATGCTTATTTGAACTCTCTCTTGCTCATGCTCATATTAGGCACAATGTGAAATATGTATTTAATCATAAAGTCACTTAATAAGTAGACATTACTTTTATTATCTGTGTAAAGTATTAAAAAATAAAATCTGGATCATTAAGACTGCTAACATCTCAGAAGACTCTCAAATCTTTGAATTTTCCTGTCAGATTCTTAAGAATTTTGTTCCAAGTTGTGATAAGTACAAATCATCCTGACTGCCTTAAACTTCTACTGATTTATAATGGAAGATATGACTCAAATGCCATAAACAAGACTCATGTCTTGGCACAAGTTTCTTCTGATTTAGGGAAAGAAACAAATGCTGCTGAGTTTTGATCAGTAAGGTATCTGCTGATGTGGGTGTAGGAGTGATTCTATTTATTCTGGAAACATATGAGATAAAAAAATCACCTTTCAATGAAATGACTATCTCATCAATTGTGCTGCTAGGATAACACAAGATACTTGTTTTAAAATCTTGAACAGGCTACACAAAACCCTCCAAGTACTAAGAAATAAAATGCAATTTCTATGAATCAATATTCAGTACCCTTCAAACACAGGATAAATATTAGTAAAGGGAAAAATGAGGAAAGCTCTTCAGTGTAAGGTCCTAAATCTAATACTGACCTAAGTTAATATTGAGTCTGCAGGTGTTAAGCGGAGATGGTACCTTGAGTGTTCACGGGAGTTTAGAGACCAGCTCTGGTTTGGTTCCAGAGCCTTCATTTATCACCTGTTTCTCTTGACCTCACCCAACCCAATTAATTCTGTTAAATCAGAAAATGATGGGAAGTCGGTGTGTCTTATCTGTATGATGAGATCCATACACACTCTAGTATTAATTAAGTTTTCTAAACGTGTGCTGTCCTTAGGATTCATTAACCATCCCTTTCATCCCTAATTTGACTGCCTCAGATCTTTTCTGAGGCATCCACCCTGGCTGCGAAACCTGTGTAATTCTTCAGTTAGCCCTTAATCTTGAGTCACAGCTAGCTCCACTGAAGAGTAAATGGTGAGATTTGGTTTACAGTTCCTGAACCAACACAGCAGAAGCCATTAGGAAAACTCAGTGCACTTTTCCCTTCCTTTCTGTTCAGCAAATCTCAGTGATCAATAGCTTCCTGTCTAACCCTTCTCAGGGTCTGAGCTTATTATGAAATTCAAGACACAGAGTCCATCTCTTTGCTATTTTAAAAAGAGCCACCTTAACACAACTACTGAAGCCCACATGCCCTGCAGCCCGAGCTCCACAAAAAGAAAAACCACGACAAGGGGAAACCTGCGCACTGCAATTAGAGAGTAGCTCCTGCTCGTCGCAACCAGAGAAAAGCCAGCACAGCAACGAACACTCAGCACAGCTAAAAATAAAATAATTCAAAACTCTGAGTCAGTTCTAATGAGGTGGATAAACCTCGAGCCTACTATACAGAGTGAAGTAAGTCAGAAAGAGAGAGAGAAATATCATATACTAACACATATATATGGAATCTAGAAAAATGGTACTCTAGAAAAATGTTACTGGAGAATCTTTCGCAGGGCAGCAGTGGAGAAACAGACATGCAGAATAGACTTATGGACATGGGGAGAGGGAAGGAGAGGGTGAGACACATGGAGAAAGTAACATGGAAACTTACATTACCATATGTAAAACAGATAGACAACAGGAATTTGCTGTGTGTCTCAGGGAACTCAAACAGGGGCTCTGTATCAACCTAGAGGGGTGGGATGGGGCGGGGGAGGGAAGGAAGGTTCAAAAGGGAAGGGATATATGTATATCTATGGCTGATTCATACAGGTTTGACAGAAAACAACAAAATTCTATAAAACAATTATCCTTCAATTAAAAAATAAATAAATTTATAAAAATAAATAAAATAATTTAAAAACTAAAAGGCATACCTTAAAAATAATCCACATACAAGTGGAAATAAAATGTTGAACAAGGTACCTCATAAAAAAACTAAATAAAAGAAAGCTGGAGTATCTAACATGAAGTTAGGATAGACTGCTAGAAATAAAGGAAAACATTTCATAAGAATAAAGGGTCAAAACAACAAAATTTTGTAAAGCAATTCTCCTTCAATTAAAAGATAAATAAATTTCAAAATTTATAAAGGGTCAATTTTATCCAATAGATTTTTTCTAAATCCAACTTTACATAAGCCTAATAACATAGCTCAATAATGTGTAAGGCAAAATCTGACAAAGCTTAGTAGAAATACACAATGCTATACCCATAGTAGGAGATTTAAACTTACCTACCTCAAAAACTGAATAGGATAACAAGTTAAAAAAAAAAAAATCAATGGACATATAAAATATTTTTAAAACATCATTAACAAACATGACCTAATCAAGAAATATACAATAAGGTAGTCATTAGATGTTCTTTTCAATTATATATCCTATACTATAAAGCAAATATCAACAAACTTTAATGGACAGAAAGAGTACAGAATATATTCTGACCTAAGTGGATTTAACAAGGAATCAGTAACAAAAGGTAACTATTGTATCATTAATATTTGGAAGTTCAGTAACAGATTGGAAGTACCATCTAATTCAAAACTGCAATAAAATTAAAGTATTCTGACATAAAATTTAAAAATCTACAGATATTAAAATTTGAAGGCTGCAACTAAGGCTGTGCTTAGGCGCCGTGTACTTCCCTCTCTCCACACACAAAAAAACATTAGGCCCAGAGAGCTTCACGGGTAGATTGTGAAGAAAGTTTACCAAATTCATCCAGGGAATTTGAGTCCAGTATTATCATAATATAAAAACCAGACAAAGACATTAAAAGAAACAAAAATTATAATCCAAACTGTCTTAAGAACACTAAAGGACACACCAATAAACTGAATCTAACAACACAAAAAAGTACTGTTTCACAATCAAACTTGGCTAGGTAAGTCAGAAATCCACAGGGCTGGCTGTTACAAGCGATAGGCTGAAACTTTTGGGCAGGAGCCAATGCTGTTCACATAGGCAGAATTTCTTTCTATTCACAGAAGCCTTAACTCTTAAGCTCTTTCAACAGACTGAATAAGGCCCACCAAGACTATCTAAGATAGGATTCCTTACTTAAGGGAATGATTATGCACTTTAATCATTTTTACAAAATATCTACACACAGTAACAGCTTGACTACTTTTTGACTGAGTAACTGTGGAAAGCTGCCTGGCCAAACTGACACATAAACTGACCCTGGTAGCTTAGTGGTTAGGATTCCAGGCTTTCACTTCGACGGCCTGGGGTTCAATCCCGGGTCAGAGAACTAAGATTCCCACAAGCTTGAGGTAAGGCAAAAAATGAAAAAAAGAAAATACACTAACAAAAAGATACATTTTCATGTATTTTTATGAGGTCTGCATACCTTTGATACCAAAAACTGGCAAAACATTCCAAGAAAAGTAAAAACCAATATAACTCATGAAGAAATGAAAATATTTTTGACAAAATATTAACAAATTGCATACAGGGATATGTAAAGAAAAAAATATGTTACACATTATGACCAGCTGTAGTTTATTTAAGCAATATAAGATTAATTTAACCTGCAAATATCACTTGGTATAATTTATCACATTTAAAGATTAATGGTGAATAATCATGATTATCTCAACAAATGTAGAAAAAATACTGGCCAAATTTCAAGTCCTAGTCTTAATTTTTAAAAACAGTAAAATTCTCAGGAATTTAGGCATTAAGGGAAATATTCAATCTACCTATAAAACTGTAGTTAACATCATTCTTGATGGAAAAATATTGAAATAGTTTTTCCTTAATAGTACAAGAATTTATCACTTTTCAACATTTTACTCAAACCTCTGCCACAGCAAGGAAATAAAACTAATAAATATTGTAAGTGAAGAAGTAAAACTGACATGACTGTCGATATAGAAAATTCTATATAATTAAAAAAGAAAAACTAAGTCCAAGAAATGGAAAGTAGATTCACAAACAAATCATTATATTTCTATATATTAGCAACAAGCAAGTGGAAAGTGATCTTAAAAACAATTCCATTGTGAGGAAGTAACCTGTAAGATTTAGGGATTTTCCAGACCAACTGAAAGGTTATCTCTGTTATTTGTGACTCACAGACCCTGACCTGGAGGCTTACAGACCCTGACCTGGAAGGTTTGACTTTCCAGAGAGTCAGAAAAACAAGTTGTGTAAACTGTGTGTTATCCGCAGAATTATGTCGCCAAAGCCTCACAAGCCTATCCTTGTAAAGGTCAGCAGTATTGTGACCAATCATGATATATCTATACCTCCCCGCCCAATGTGGTTTTTTGTGCTTAAAACCTGTTCTGTAACTNCAGCCAGACAGAAAGAAAGAGAGAATGCCCAAGGGTGGTTCGAGTCCTGGTTCAATAAAACCCCATGGTTTGCCACTTTAATATCCACCCTGATAGGGCCCTTGCTTATTTTACTGCTTCTCTTAACCCTAGTGCCCTGCGTTCTAAACAAGTTGCTAGAATTTATCCAGGACCGAGTGAGCTCAGTACAGGTACTAATGCTGAGGCAACAGTACACCACCCTTCCCCAGGGAGATCCCGACCATTAATTTCAAGATTGAAATTAGGAACAAGAAGAAGAGGGGAATGTGAGGAAGTAACCTGTAAGATTTAGGGATTTTCCAGACCAACTGAAAGGTTATCTCTGTTATTTGTGACTCACAGACCCTGACCTGGAGGCTTACAGACCCTGACCTGGAAGGTTTGACTTTCCAGAGAGTCAGAAAAACAAGTTGTGTAAACTGTGTGTTATCCGCAGAATTATGTCGCCAAAGCCTCACAAGCCTATCCTTGTAAAGGTCAGCAGTATTGTGACCAATCATGATATATCTATACCTCCCCGCCCAATGTGGTTTTTTGTGCTTAAAACCTGTTCTGTAACTGTCATCGGGGTTCGCTCCTTGCTTAAGGAGGACAGAACCCCGGCGCGCCGGTTCAATAAATCCTCTTGCTATTTGCATCGATCCTGTGTCTTGGTGGTCTTGGGCGACGGACTCCAGGGCGGAACCGTGCGGTTCAACACCATAAATACAATTGAAAGACATCAAATATTCAGAAAGTCAACCAAAGCATTATAAGACTTATAAAAAACACTTCTAAAATTAAAGATGACCTAAGTCAAATATATAACTGACCTCAGACACTCCTCAAACTGACCTATAGATAAAAGGAAATATTAATCAAAATTCCAGAAGGCTTTCTTTGAAAACAAATTTAAAGGTTTCTAAAATTTATACAGAAAAGTAAGTGATCAAGAATGATCAAAACAGTCTCGAAGAAGTACTGAGTTAGAGGAATTAAACCAGAAGATGTCAAGTCTTACTAACACATACAATAAGACCGTAGTATTGGTAGAAGGATAAACAAATCAGTGGAACAAAATAAAATATGCCAAATAAATAAAGTATACAAACTCAGACTTGACTACATAGAGTCAAATGATTTTGAATCAGGTGCCAATTCAATCCATAAAGGTGTTGTAAATAAATGTGGCTAGCATAACTGGGAAAAAAAATGACCAGTAAGCATGCATGAAAAAGAACTCTATCATTAATCATCAGGAAAATGCAAATTGATACCACAATGAGAGTAGTCATGCACAGAAAGACTAGACACAAAGCCTGATAATATTATGTGTTGCAAAAATTGCAAAGGTGTGGAACAACCAGAACTCCCATATTTTGCTGGTGGGTGTGTAAAATGGTGCAACAATCTTGAAAAGTTTTATGGTAATTTTAAGTTAACAAATGCTTACCTTATGACTGAGCAATTCCACCTGTACATACGCATTTGATGGAGAGGAATGATAACCTATGGCCATATAAACACTTTTTAGAGAAGGTTCCCTGCTAAAAGCTACAAACAACGCAAATGTCCATCAACTGGAGAATAGATACATAAATTGTGGCATCTTCATACAATAGAATGACTCAGAAAGGAGTAAGAAAGAAAAGAACCACTGAAACATGTCACAACACGGGTAGGTCTTGAAAATCTTGAAAACATATTAAGCAAAAGAAGGCAGCGCAGAAAAACCTGTACTGTGTTGATTCCATTTATTTTAGGATCACAAAGCGGGAAAGCTGACACACGCTGGCAGCAATCTAGCACAACTGTCGGGTGTGGAAATTTACTCCAGGGGGCCAGTAGAGAGTTTCTGAGATGAGGAGAATGTTCTAAATCTGGTTTTGTGTGCTAATCAAAGGAAGGCTAAATCAACAGACCCAAAGCAAGAGCTGCAAGAAACAAATGCATCCTCAAACTCACAAGCAGAGAACCACAAGATAAATAGATTACAATAAATCATGTTCCACAACAGACTGAAGCAATATATCCACACCTAAAATGCTAAGTACAGGGTTTTAACAAAAATTAAGGAAGTTCTCCAGCACGCCCCTCTTCATTTTGTTAAGAAACCTCATTGGTAGACAGAATTGAAGAAATGTACCCAAGAATAGAATATGGAGGACTTCCCTGGTGCAGTGGATAAGAATCAGCCTGCCAATGCAGGGGTTCAATCCCTGGTCGGGGAAGATACCACATGCTAAGGAGCAACTAGGTCCAAGTGCCACAATTACTGAAGCCCTCGTGCTCTAGAGCATGATAAACCTGAGCACCCCAACTAAAGAGTGGCCTCTGCTCATCAAACAAAAATAATTAAACAAAACACCATATGGCCCTCAACCTGAGTAAGTATTTGATGTTTGACCATTTCTAAATATACGAGATGGCAAGGAGAGAAAGTAGTGTGAATAACAGCTGTAGTTTTCAAATGGACATCACCCGATGACGCTATAATGTAAAATTTTATGCTCTAAACACCACCAGAAGGTTTGAAAAAAATGGGGTCCTTATTTTTTTTCTTTAGGTCTTAATTAGCTTCTTGTTAAACTATACACATTATCACTGGAGCACACATGCTGGGACATACCAAATGCAACACTTGGTTGCCAGCCTAAGAAGGTCCCCGCTGATTAACTGTCACCAGGCTGACGCTGACAGTGCTGGTTTCTAAGTGTGCCATTATGCTGGGAAAAAAACCCAACCATCTCACCTTTCCTTAAAAAGAAAGGTAAACAGAGCATATGAGTGGGCTTATGTGAAGTATATTACCTTGATATCAGAAACTCAAGGGTCAAGTGTTTGTAAATATTTCCAGTAACCAATATCATTGATTCTCCTTTCTCTTAATAAGGAAACCCACTTAAAGTCGGCAGTGTGCTTAAATCTCTGGGACTAGCATTTCCAGGGAATATTCGATCCCTGCAAATTCCTAACTAAAACGCTTTTGTTGATTTTAAAAGCGTGAAAATGCTGTGACTCAGTTCAGATGAATGAGTTTACTTTTGAAGAGTCCGTAAAACAGAGATCTTTCAAACAGGGCAAGGCTGCCTAACTAACAATCTCTTTTGTCCAACCGGGATTTGAGGGAGGGGTTGGGGGAAGGGGTCAACACACAACAGAAAAGCTCAAAATGACAAAGTCATTGTTCAGTTAAAGAGGCTGGAATGCTTTCTACACACTTTCCCTGACATCTCTACACAATGAAATGCAAGGGTCAGTGGTACCGAGACAAGTAAAGGCAGTTCCACTCTTTGCTTTTAGAAAAGCAAGTGACCCAGCCTATTCTGCTGAGTCTCAGGCTTTGTTCTCAATATCCAGATGCAGTAGCCTGTTCTGCTGCGCTCCCCTCTCTGGAAAGCAATGACTGAGGACACCTCCTTCACTTTTTCTTTTTTGGGGGCATTTTCACTTCATAAAACTGCAGTCAGTGCGTTGTGTGTGTGCTGAGGAGGGAATGACAAGGTCCCTGGGGGTCTCACCAGGGCCGGCATTGGTGGTTCAAGAGGCCTCAGGATAAGCCCTTTGTGTCCATGAAAGGACCTGAAGAGTCAGTTATTTGAGCCTAGCCGAGCTGTTGTTGTGGGGTTTTCTTAGGGTGGGGGAGCGGGGAGCAGCAGAGAGAAAATCAGGAGTGTGAGGAAGACAGGTTTGACAATTCAGCTTTCCTCAATAAATTACAGCATTTAGCTGGATGCAAGTTTGCATGCTCAGAGCAGTCTCCCAATTTTTTAGTCTGCATAAATTCAAGCTTTATTAGTATGCATTAATTCTTACTGGTCATTTCCACGTATTCTGCTATTGGAGGACTTCTTGAAAATGTGGAAGTGAGTGTGTGTGAGAGTTCTGTCTGACTCTTTGTGACCCCATAGACAATACAGTCCATGGAATTCTCCAGGCCAGAATCCTGGAGTGGGTAGCCTTTCCCTTCTCCAGGGGATCTTCCCAACCCAGGGATCGAACCCAGGTCTTTAATGGAAAGAGTTTAGGAATAATTGAGATTCCTTACTACATATTACCTGAGATCTTGAAGTTTCAGAAATTCTACAGAAATATTTAGCTCTATTCCCCACTGCCCCCNAGAATCCTGGAGTGGGTAGCCTTTCCCTTCTCCAGGGGATCTTCCCAACCCAGGGATCGAACCCAGGTCTTTAATGGAAAGAGTTTAGGAATAATTGAGATTCCTTACTACATATTACCTGAGATCTTGAAGTTTCAGAAATTCTACAGAAATATTTAGCTCTATTCCCCACTGCCCCCCAACCCAGTGTGCCTGCATTAGGAAGTGTCCATAAGGGACTTTCCTGGTAGGCCAGTGGGGCTTTCCTAGTGGCTCAGACAGAAAAGAATCTGCCTGCCACACAAGAGACCTGGGTTCATTCCCTGGGTCAGGAAGATGACCTGCACAAGGGAATGTCTATCCAGTCCTGTAGTCTCGCCTGGAGAGTTCCATGTACAGAGGAACTGAGAGGTGATACCATCTATGGGATCACAATTGAGCAATTACCACTACCTTTCACTTTGGTGGTCTAGTGGTTAAGATTCCTCGATTCCAATGCAGGGGGTATGGGTTCGATTACTGATCAGTGCATTAAGATCCCACAGGCTTCAGAGTGCAGCCAAAACGTTTAAAATAAAAATCTCTGGGGATTGCAAACCTAGAAACACTGTGTGTGATACACATTCACATGGTGATACACATGGGCCTGGAAACTGTGACAATTACTTTAGTGCAACATAATGCATTATTGGATTATTTTTCCTAATTAAAAAAAAATATAACCCTGTATGCGAGACAGCAAAAGAGACACAGATGTATAGAACAGTCTTTTGGACTCTGTGGGAGAGGGAGAGGGTGGGATGATTTGGGAGAATGGCATTGAAACATGTATAATATTATAAGAAATGAATCGCCAGTCTAGGTTCGATGCAGGATACAGGATGCTTGGGGCTGGTGCACTGGGAGGACCCAGAGGGATATAGTATGGCGAGGAGGAGGGGGGAGTTTCAGGATGGGGAACACATGTACACCCATGGCGGATTCATGTTGATGTATGGCAAAACCAATATTAAATATATTTAAAATATTAATATATTTTAAAAACTAACTAGCCATTATTTATCATTTAACATGTAGTTAGATGTTACACCAAGAATTTTATTGATTCCATTATGTCTGCCAAACAAATTTTCTCAAATTGGTCATATTATCTCTATTTTATGGAGAAAGAAAGTACAGCTTTTTGGGACCAAGGGAGAGACCTAGGATTCAAGACTGGAAAGGCAGACTGTGGGGTTCCCCACTCCAGCACTTAAAGCTCTTGGCATCATGAATGATTACCAGTTAATATAAAATCTGTATACGATTCAATATACCCTCAGACCATGAAAACATCAAGTTTTTCCTAGAGATTGCAGAACTCTGCAAAAAAAACATTTTCAAGATTCTCACATCATCAGAATCGCACTAAATAGACTTCGGCAACTGGGATTTTTCATGCTGACTTCCTCTTCCTTTGTAATCAACAATCAGTAACTATAATTTCACTGGACAGGTAACTGAAGAACCAAATTAGCAGTGTATAAACCTGTGACTGCCCCTCTGTTAGGATATGAAGATAACACTGCTATCACCTGAGGGAACAGACTGTATTGCAGCGTAGAATCCCGATTAAGAACGGAGAAACCCTCCGTTCTTCATCAGCCACACCTGACATTATGATCTGGCTGTTCCAAAGATGAACCTGGACAAACCAGCGCCTCTTCCTGTCTTCCCTACCTTGTCAAAACCCCAACATTCTACCAACATTTCAAACCAAATTCCTGTGCTGATGACACAAGCCATCCTATGTCCTGACCCCGCTGGGCCTCTCCATCTTTAGCTCCTCCAATGACTGATCTCCAACTTCACAATCCAACTATTTATGCTGTGCCAGCGCCACCAACATCCCAGGAGCGAGGCTTCCTGCCCTTTGTGCCTCCTCCATCCCTAAATAAGGTTCTAGAAGCCAGCCCCAACTGCCCAGGCAGGATTTCAGAAGATGCTCCCTTAACTGTTGCAATCTAAATAGTTGGACAGCGCTAGAGTAATTCAGAATCTTAATGTTTTGGTATAAATTATCAACATGTATGGGTATCAGGTCAGAGTTTCTCTGTATAAATCCCATCTGTAATGCGTTGAGAACGTCTACGACAACTGTGAAACTCTCAGCACAGAATTCTCCTTTATTTCTCCAATTCATCCCTCACTTCCACGCATCTGCTGTCTCATTAACATATTTTCTATTCAAGCAAAGCCTTTATGAAGACCACCCAGAATATCCAACTTGCCAGACAAACAACTCTTGCACCTGGAATTCACAGTTTAACAGTTTCGATAAGTACTGTCATCTATGAAATGGTAATACTTTTCTATGACATATTAGTCTGTATTTCACTGAAGAAAGTACACTTGATTCCTAAATAAGCAAACATTCGGGCATTTGAAGGAAAAAAAACAAAGGTGTCTGCTGGTCTTAGAGAATTGTGGGCAGGTTAATCTATTCAACACAGTGTTCAAGAGGCAAAGACACAAGAAACAAAGAAATAAACCAAAGCAGGTCTTTCGTATAATTACAAAATAGTAAACAAATTCTCTTTAGGGAGTGAGAAGGAATAAGACAGGAAAAAGTATATAGAATACTTTAGAAGTAATAAAAATGAAAATTATCAAGTATCTTTCAAGATTTACCAAATATACCCAAGGATGAGCAGAATCATCAAAAATGAGCTTGAACACACGTGGCACTAACTTCATCCTTTAAAAAGAAAACTGAATAACCCAGCACCACCCCAATCCCCACCCCATCAGTACTTCCATAAGCTTCTGAGTTTCAGCCCTGAAAATCATTCTCTCTCTGGGAAAACTTGTCCTTCTTCACAGACTCAGCAACTATCTGCTCAGGGACAGACACGCAGGTGCCACACTCATTCCAGGTTTCTCTCTGTTACTTCCAATTAAGCACAGGATACCTCTACCTTGAGGTCCAAAGACATCAAGGAAGATAGGAGTGTGGAAATCACATTTGCCTCACATGGAAATAAAGCCTTATCCATTCTCCTAAATAGTATACTCTCACAGTAATGCATCAAGAACTGTACTTGATGACTGTCGGTCTCACCATGGAAGACAGGAATTAGTTTCATTTACCTCCATGGCTCAGCTGGTAAAGAATCTGCCTGCAAAGCGGGAGACCCGGGTTTGATCCCAAGGTTGGAAAGATCCCCTGGAGAAGGGAAAGGCTACCATTCCAGTATTCTGGCCTGGAGAATTCCATAGACTGTACAGTCCATGGGGTCGCAGTCAGAAACAACTGAGCGACTTTCACTTTGTCCACATTTCAAGCCCTGCCTGTGCCTACCACATGGAACACACTCAGTGAGTGAAGACAAAGGCTTTACTTCTTCCATCCCACATCCCTGGCACATAGAAGTCCAATAAAAGACTGCTGAAAACAGACCAAAATGGAAGATGTGTTGTAGGAAAGAAAAATGTTGAAAGAATTGCAAATTTTCACATCAGATATGTAACAGGAAGAACTCATTTATGAAAAAGTCTTCTTATCTAGTTGCAAAGAGAACAATACAAATACTGTTCAGTGCAAACTGAAGAATATAACTGCCCATCAAATGTTATAAATATAGTGTATTATTGAAATGACTAATCACTAAGAATTATTTAATCCTAAATAAAAATTAAAATTTAAAATTAAATACTATAGAAACATTGTAAATATTATGTATGTACGTATCCTTATTAACTAAATTAATCACTGTTAAGAAAATGAGTGGCTATATTTATGTTGCTTATATTTACATTGTGCTATTAAAAATATCAGTCATACACTAAGAATGTGAATTTTAATGGACCAGTATTTTATTTGTTTGCATTTATTCAAATTCAGTATATTCTGAAAGTCAAACCCTTCTTCAAAGAATTCCTTCCATGTTGAATTCTCTCCCATCTGAGATATTTAGTTTTAATGAGGGAAGAACACCAAGTTCTGGCTTGATAAATGACTTGGTTTTTAAAAATAAATCAGTCATACACTAAGAATGTGAATTTTAATGGACCAGTATTTTATTTGTTTGCATTTATTCAAATTCAGTATATTCTGAAAGTCAAACCCTTCTTCAAAGAATTCCTTCCATGTTGAATTCTCTCCCATCTGAGATATTTAGTTTTAATGAGGGAAGAACACCAAGTTCTGGCTTGATAAATGACTTGGTTTTTAAAAATACTGTTAGTACTCAAAGCTATTATGATTTTTGAAAAAGCAAACAAACAAACGAGTTTCAACAACACCTTGATAAACCAGATTCGGGCTGCCAGCCCCTGGCTAACTTATCTGATAAGCCCACGGCAACCCTGAGGTAACCTACAGACTGTTGTCATTTTGTATAAATTATTTATTTCCTATGATACATCCAAAAACTTCCCTCACTTCTGGCCTTCCCTTCCAGAAGGCCTTGGCAGCCAAAAATTGGTTTCTGTTCATTCACTCTTGTTCCATACCTGTGTCAACTCAGATTCCCAAATCCCACACATTACCCCACGGTTCCTCTGGAATTCTCATGGGAATGCCAGACAGTTGTGAAGGACACTCGTTTTCAAATGAGCTGTGTCACTCATCAGCATGGGTATGGATCACTCACTAAAACTAAAAATGAAACAAAAAATAAACCAAAACCCATAAATGTTCACACAAATTCAAACTGAAGTCCAAGGGACAAAGTTAAGCAAACAGTTTCTATCTGCCCAGCAAACTGGTTCACACTTTAAATACCATTTTCTCATCTTAGTCACTATGTTAGTGAAATGAATGATAAAATCTGACTTCT
This sequence comes from Oreotragus oreotragus, assembly GCA_006410675.1. Classification (NCBI taxonomy): domain Eukaryota; kingdom Metazoa; phylum Chordata; class Mammalia; order Artiodactyla; family Bovidae; genus Oreotragus; species Oreotragus oreotragus. The sequence goes on along the minus strand of SJYX01013760.1, from coordinate 188,469 downwards.
GACTTCCTCACTGGAGAATTACCTTTCCTAACCCTTGATGAGGATTCTGTTCTCCATTTTCTTTCCCCAATTCACCAGCAGCAGACTCAATTATACTACAACCCAATGGTCCATTTTCTGAACTCTTACTTCAACACCAACAAAACTGTCATTGTCTTAGGGAAAAAGTGATGAAGCCCACACGCTCTGGATTAAAAAATTCCCATGGATAAGTGTAATTACATTATTTCTCTATCTATTTGATTTTAATTCTCCTGTAAGGTATTATCACATGCTTATCAGTAAGAAACAAATGTTAAACATGTCAGTGTTGGTCTGAATATTTCAAAAGTGGAAAGATATCTTAGCTTTGAATTTTGATTTGCATTCTATTTCTTGCTATACATCCTGCCAAGTTCTTTCTGGCTCAAGCATCAGAGATGACATGTAGATCAGGAAGGACCACAAGATAAAAAACCAAGGTTAACACTTCTTGATATGGAAATTCCCAACCCTTTCTAAACTCAGCTGATGGGTTTAAGAGGACTGGTGTTGTGTGAGCTTCCCTAAGCACAGTAGGAGCTGCTAGTCACTAAGATCCTTACCCTAAGAATCCGATGAGAGGTATTAAAACCCAGCTTCTCCTGAGGTCGCCAGCAGGTTTTGCTAAGGACATTAAAATCAAAGGCAGACAGGAAATTTTCAATCTTAGTTAAGAAGGGGGATGACAAAACTCTTTAGACAAGCTGATGGGCCAGACAAGAGACCTTCCATTTCAGATTCCCATGCACTTTAGAGGACGTTACTGGTCCCCGAGATAATACTGAGGATAAGTCAAAGTGGATAAAATGTCCACTCAAAAAATCAAACAATTCCTTAAAAAAAAAAAAACAAAAAAAAACCTAGATCAACTTAAGAAAAGTCATAAGGTGAGTCAAGCTAATTGTCATTTTGACCTTCCTTTGCTTTAATTCAGGAGCCTATTTAGAAATGTAACGAGCAATCCTCTTCATTCGGCTCAGCTAGCAGAGCTAATAGGCTTCTAATTAATTTCCAGAAGATTGCTGTTATAACTAACAGGTTTTAAACATTTGGTTGATTGGGGAAAATGAATTGACTATAATGTATTTGATTTGGAAAATTAGTTTTCATTCTATGTGCTTACCATAATAGTGTTTATTTTAAGTTTACATGATTCCATTAAGAGTCCCAGATCACACCACGGAGTTCTTTTCATCATTACAGAGTCCTACCCAACTTAAAAAAAAAATCAGTTTACATTTTTTGTTGTTGTTGTTGGCCTTTCACTGAGGTCAGGTTAACTTCATTTTTCTGGCTTTAATAAAAATCTTCTCTCGCTAATATAGCAACAGGCCCAAATACTTCAAAATGATCCCAGTGATACCTCGTCAAAAGCCCACTCATCGAATGCAAATCCTCTGGAGAAAGGCTTCGGCACACAAAGTACGATGAACCAGTTACTGCATTGTTTATTAANTCTTCTCTCGCTAATATAGCAACAGGCCCAAATACTTCAAAATGATCCCAGTGATACCTCGTCAAAAGCCCACTCATCGAATGCAAATCCTCTGGAGAAAGGCTTCGGCACACAAAGTACGATGAACCAGTTACTGCATTGTTTATTAAGTTTCACTTGATTCCTCCTGACAACCATTTAAACAATGAATGTTGGGAAATGTCCCTCAAAGAATCAACAACAATGGCAGGGATCAGGGCTTTTATATTTAGCTAATACTATTTTTAAAAGGAGAAAATATTTCTTCCTGAAGGGATTATGGCAGCCTTATTAAAGACACCTGCAAACAAAACAAGTGACAACAGATCTTTATCATAATTGATAACTGAGTCATCTTTTATACAAAAACTCCTTTCTTGGAGACAATAATACAGAGATTTACCATTGCTGTTAGATTCAAGAAATCAGCTAATTGGGACTACTGGTATTTAACAGTAGTGTGTTCCATCAAGATTACGTGAGACCCTGGTCTCGCAGGTTAAAAAGAAGAACAGTGAGACCAGAATATTCTCCACACACTACTGAGAATGGTGGACGCTCACAGCAGGTGGCATCTATCCCTGTTCTTCTCTAAGTCATACAAATATATGTGGTGCATTATCATTATGAGGACTAATTAACCATGTGCGAAGCACACAGTGGGCCAATCGGCTCTGGAAACCCAACCTTGGCCCGGCTAGCAACAGCAAGGAAAGACACAGAACCTTCCACAAACTCTTCTCAAAGTAATCAACAATCACCCTCACAACACGGGATTCTTTTGGTAAAAAATTGCTTCTGAGGATAAACTATGTAGCCCAGTAGAACTCAAACATATAAGTCTGCAAAAGCAGTGACGGAGGGGGGAGGCGTGGCACGGGGTGTGTAGGGAGCAGAATCAGACATCTTTGCAGTAAAAAACTACTTTGCCTCTAAATCACAGCCTACTTCACATTGGTTGACAGTGGAAGGTTTCTCCCATAGGCTACACCTTTACAGCCAGAGATTCACTGACACATTGTTTGTGACTTACAGGAATGCCTAGAATAATGTCAGACCAAGTACTGATTTTCCTGACATAGCTAACTTTCCAAATTAAGTACTTTGGACTCCTTTTATAGCAACGGCTCCTGAAGAGAGCCTAAGTTTTGATTTAGAGAGCATGTGAACACTGAAATAAAACTGGGGAGTTGAGAGCATCAGCACCAAGCCATAACTGTGCATCGTCACCGCAACATTTCTCTCCTTCCTCACCTTAAAATGGGATCATGTTAGCTGGCAATTAGAAAAAGTGAAAAGGGTTTAAACCCAGGAATTATTAGCAGCAGCAGCTGGGATTTTAGAAAATATACAGCTTTTGATAAATGCTATGTATTTGATAAATCCAAAATAAACACTTGACAAGGTCCCTGTAGCCTGAATAAGTGAAAAGCAGACAGGGAAAAAACAACAAGGAAAAAAATCCCAATGAGCAACTGTACTGAATAAGCAGATGACAACTGAGACGACCTAACACCATTCTTTAGAACCTCCAAGTTGACTGGAGGCTGGGGAGAAGGCATTTCTGTGGGATTATAGGATTAAAAAAAAAAAAAAAAGACACCGTAAGATACAGCAATCAGCATGTTAAAAGAAAAGCTGACTACACAAACAAAAAAAGACATTTTCTGAGATGACTTTGATCCCATACTCAAATTATTGGCTTAAAGGTACTTGCTTTTAAAGGCTCTGTATCTTCCATAACTGCTCTCTATTGTCCTTGTTAAAGTATTATTTTCACCTTATTATTACCAATCTTTTCTTTGTAAGTAACTACACCTGGCTTTATTAAAAAAAAGGTGCAGTAAATATTTGTCCTTTGTGGTAATACAATGCATAATTTAGTTAATCTAGGCTATCTTTCCGTGAGAGATGATTATTTCTATATTATGAAATGCACACACAGTAAAGGGAATCCACGCCAGACACCTGGAAGGCAGAGGGAGAACCACTTAACCTGCATGTCGCTGCTTCAGACCAACCTTGACGTGACTGTGTAGCCACTCCTGCCCCAGGTGTTACTCATGTTAACTTACTTAGTCTCCCAATCACAGCCGCACCTTTCTCTCACAAACATGGCATTTATTTAAGATAACAGGACACATCACCAGGCTACAAAACCCACCCTCAGCCCCTGAGAAAACGCCTTCAGAAAAAGGTACTCTGCGCTTCCCTGGGAGAACTCTAACAGGACTGTTAAACATTACCTGGATGAAATCAAGAAATGTCAGCGGCAGCAAGTCATCCATATGCCCAATGTCTTTGGAAAAACGATTTAAAATTCTTCCTGCAAGAAGAAGACACAAGAAATTACTTATTTCCCCAGGCAAGCCCTTTAAGAGAAACAATTCATGGACAAATCGTAATAGCATTTTAAATGCATATGTATTTAATAGATTAGGGATTCACATGAAATAAGGCAGTGTCAGTGATTTAGAAAAAAATTATATTACCAAAAGAGAATATCAGGAAGAGTTGGAGGATTGTAGAATATTCCCTCCTTTTCTGTTCATACTATTTAAGGATTCAAGGGCTAGCTTGGTAAATTACAAAATACATAAACTAATAATCCTAATTGTTACATTAACTATGCTACCAGAATTAATTTTGCTAAGTGATACTGTTTTTTAAAAAACAGTAATTACAACCTGTCCTGAACTTTTTAGCCTCCAAGATGGTGCAAAAGCACCTTACATTTTGGGAAATTTGGGGTTCTTTCAATTTCAAGCTGAACATTTCCTATAGGGGTGATAAGCTGTTGCTTTCAGAGGTATACCAGATGTGACAAACACACAGCTCACACTTCAGTATCCAAGAAGACCAGAGGGATGGAGGCAGAAAACAGAAATATTACTTGGTGACTAATGATCACTTCTTATCATTGCTTATATTTCCCCTCTCAGAATCCACACAAACAGGATATCCTAAAGGCTGCAGGATTAGAAGAGGAGAACTAATTTCTGGTCTTTTTAATGATTACAGTCAAAGAAATTGTAGTAATACACAGAGGTATGCCTGCACACACATACATGCACTTGCACACTCACACACAATGCACAGAGGTATGCATATACGTACGTACACACACACAATGCACAGAGGTATGCATGTGCGTACGTACACACACACACACACTCACACACAAGGCACAGAGGTATGCATGCACATACACACACACACACCCCCACACACACACACCCATCCCCCCACCCACCCACCCCCTATTCTGGGATAGCAGCTCGAGAGAAGTGCGTTTCTTTATGTCCCTGAATTTCTTTTGTAATAAAGACTCTAGGAAGCCAGCCTGTAGGTAAGATGAGGGACCTCTACCTACACCTGTCTCTTATACACATCTTGGTCTCGCTGTTGCTCTCCTTTCAGGCAGCGGCAGAGCCCCCTTTGCTGCACTCCTCTCCAACACCTGAGACGCTCAGCCCTGAGAACCACATTCCCTCCCACCCC
>SJYX01013760.1:169141-179862 GCA_006410675.1 Oreotragus oreotragus | reverse complement strand
GGAAAAGACTCTGATGCTGGGAGGGATTGGGGGCAGGAGGAGAAGGGGATGACCGAGGATGAGATGGCTGGATGGCATCACCGACTCGATGGACGTGAGTCTGAGTGAACTCTGGGAGATGGTGATGGACAGGGAGGCCTGGCGTGCTGCGATTCATGGGATTGCAAAGAGTCAAACATGACTGAGCGACTGAACTGACTGACTGACTGACTATCCTAAACTACCATACTAGGCAAAAGCTAAGACTAGCTCTTTGGAGAAGCTCTGATAAGATTTGAGAAAACTGAAAGGACTCAACTAGCCTCAGTGGCTGCAGCTTCCAGCTGTGCTTGTTCTGGCTGCTGTCTGACTGCAACCTCGTGAGAGATGCTAAACCAAAATGATGCTACTCATCCTTTCCCGTGTTCCCGAATCACAGAAACTGTGAGCCAGTAAACTGATTTTGTTGCTTTAAGCCACTGAATTTGGGATGGATGCAGAAATGCAAAAGCAGAACAGACTCTTTGCTGTAAGAACTGGTCTTGCCTGTGTCTCTGGCATGCCTCTTCTCTAGCATGATCACAAGTTTCAGTTTCCTCCTCCTGCTGCTGCTGCTGCTAAGTCGCTTCAGTTGTGTCTGACTCTGTGCAACCCCTTGTGCTGCGATTCATGGAGTCGCAAAGAGTGGGACATGACTGAGCGACTGAACTGAACTGAAATATGCCCCTATGGCAAAAAGATTATTTTGAGTTGAAGGCAATTGAGAAACAGCAGACACGGGAAAAGTTCTCTCCCCCATTTCTGTATGTCTAAAGACAGAGCATAAATTTCCCTCTGAGAAGGCGTTCCCCTCCCTTCTCCCATACCAGGAAGAATCTATTCTTAGTACTGGAGGCTGCTCTGGACTTGAATTGCATAAATAAATATTACTGAAATATCCATAGTTTTCTATTACTTCCCCCCACGTTTGTCTTCCCACAGCTGACCATTGATAGAAGCCCCAGACTCTTTTCCATTGCCTTTTTCTTTATTGGCTCTTTGTTAAATTGGTATTTGTTTTTGTTTTTCACTTGATAAGCCATGACTCTTATTGACTCTTTGTAACCCCATGGATGGCAGCATGCCAGGCTCCTCTTTCCTTTACCATCTCCTGGAGTTTGCTCAAATTCATGTCCATTGAGTCAGTGATACTATGTTACCATATAATCCTCAGCCTCCCCTTCACCTCCTGCTTTCAATATTTCCCAGCATCAGGATCTTTTCCAGTGAGTCAGCTTGATGCATCAGGTGGCCAAAGTACTAGAGCTTCAGCATCAGTCCTTGTAATGAATATTCGAAGTTGGTTTACTTTAGGATTGACTGGTTGGATCTCCTGGCAGTCTGATTGACCCTCAAGAGTCTTCTCCAGCACTACATTTCCAAGGTATCATTTCTTCAGTGCTCAGCCTTCTTTATGTACCAGCTCTTGCATCAGTACATGACTACTGGGAAAACCATAGCTTTGACTATATGGACATTTGTTGGCAGAGTGATGTCTGTGCTTTTTAATATGCTGTCCAGGTTTACCATAGCTTTCCTTCCAGAGAGCAAGTGTCTTTTAATTTCATGGCTGCAGGCACCATCTGCAGTGATTTTGGAGCCCCCCAAAATAAAATCTGTCACTGTTTCCACTTTTTCCCCTTCTACTTGCCATGACGTGATGGGACCAGACACCATGATCTTAGTTTTTTGAATGTGAAGTTTCAAGCAGCTTTTTCACTCTCCTCTTTCATCTTCATCAAGAGGCTCTTTAGTTCTGTTTCACTTTCTGCATTAGAGTGGTATCATCTGAATATCTGAGGTTATTGATATTTCTCACATCAGTCTTGATTCCAGCCTGTGATTCATCCAGGTGGACATTTCACATGATGTACTCTGCATGCTGCTGCTGCTGCTGCTGCGTCGCTTCAGTCGTGTTCAACTCTGTGCGACCCCACAGANAGAGGCTCTTTAGTTCTGTTTCACTTTCTGCATTAGAGTGGTATCATCTGAATATCTGAGGTTATTGATATTTCTCACATCAATCTTGATTCCAGCCTGTGATTCATCCAGGTGGGCATTTCACATGATGTACTCTGCATGCTGCTGCTGCTGCTGCTGCGTCGCTTCAGTCGTGTTCAACTCTGTGCGACCCCACAGACGGCAGTACTCTGCATAGAAGTTAAATAAGCAGGGTGACAATGTACAGCCTTGATATTACTCCTTTCCCAATTTGAAACTGGTCAGTGGTTCCATATTTGGTTCTAACTGTTGTTTCTTGACCTGTATGCAGGTTTCTCGGGAGACAGGCAAAGTGATCTAGTATTCCCATCTCTTTAAGAATTTTCCAGTTTATTGTGATCCACATCCACACTGTCAAAGGCTTTAGCGTAGTCAGTGAAACAGAAGTAGACATTTTTCTGGAATTCCCTTGCTTTCTCTGTGATCCAACGAATGTTGGCAGTTTGATCTCTGGGTTCCTCTGCCTCTTAGAACCCCAGCTTGTACATCGGGCTCACATACTGTTGAAGCCTAACTTGAAAGATTTTTGAACATAACCTTCGTAGCGTGTGGAATGAGTGCAATTGAACAATAGTTTGAACATTATTTGGCATTGCCCTTCTTTGAGATTGGAATGAAAACTGACCTTTTCCAGTACTGTGGCCACTGCTGAGTTTTCCAAATTTGCTGACATATTGAGCTCAGCACTTTCACAACATCACCTTTTAGGATTTTAAATAGTTCAGCTGGAGTTCCATCACCTCCACTGCGTGTATGTGTGTGCTCAGTCTTGTCTGACTCTTTGTGATCCCATGGACTATAGTCCTCCAGGCTCCTCCATCCATGGAGTTTTCCAGGCAAGAATACTGGAGTGGGTTTCTATTTCCTCTTCCAAGGGATCTTCCTGACCCAGGGATTGAACCCAGGTCTCCTGTGTCTCCTGCATTGGCAGGCAGATTCTTTAAATCACCTCCACTAGCTTTTTTCATAGAGATGCTTCCTACAGCCCACTTGATTTCATACTCCAGGAGGTCCAGCTCTAGGTAAGTGACCACACCATCATGGTTATCTGGGTCATTAAAACCTTTTTCATATAGTTCTGTATATCCTTGCCTCTTTTTCTGTTAGGTCCTTACAATTTCTGTCCTTTATCATGCTCAGCCTTGCATGAAATGTCCCCTTGTTATCTACAGTTTTCTTGTAGAGATCTCTAGTCTTTCCCATTCTATTGTCTTCCTCTATTTCTCTGCATTGTTCATTTAAAAAGGCTTTCTTATCTCTCCTTGCTATTCTCTGGAAGTCTGCATTCAGTTGGGCATATCTTTCCCTTTCTCCCTTGCCTTTCACTTGTCTTCTTTCCTCAGCTATTTATAAAGACTCCTCAACCACTTCTTTTTCTTTGGGATAGTTTGGTCATTGCTTCCTGTATAGTGTTATGAACCTACATCCATAATTCTGCAGGCACTCTATCTACCAGATCTAATCCTTGAATCTATTCATCACCTCCACAGTGTAATCATAAGGGATTTGATTTAGGTCATTCCTAAATGGCCTATTGGTTTTTTCTACTTTCTTCAACGTAAGCCTGAATTTTGCAATAAGGAGCTCATTATCTGAGCCACAGTCAGCTCCAGGTATTGTTTTTACTGATTGTATAGTGCTTCTCTATATTTGACTCTAAAGAACATAAATCTGATTTCAGGATTGATTGTCTGGTGATGTCCATGTGTAGAGTCATTTCTTCTGTTGTTGGAAAAGAGTGTGTTCTCTTGGCAAAATTTTGTTAGCTTTTGCCCTGCTTCATTTTGTACTCCAAAGCCAAACTTGCCTGTTATTCTGGGTACCCTTTGACTTCCTACTTTTGCATTCCAATCCCCTGTGATGAAAAGGGCATCTTTTTTTCATGTTAGTTGTAGAAGGTGTTTAGGTCTTCATAGAACCAGTCAACTTCAGCTTCTTTGGCATCAGTGGTTGGGGCATAGACTTGTATTTCTGTGATGCTGGATGGTTTGCCTTGGAAACAAACCAAGATCATTCTGCCATTTTTGAGATTGCACCCAAGTACTGTATTTCAGACTATTTGTTTACTATGAAGTCTACTCCATCTCTTTTAAAGGATTTTTGCCCACAGTAGTAGATACAATGGTCGTCTGAATTAAATTCATCCATTCCCATCCATTTTAGTTCACTGATTCCTCAGATGTCGATGTTCAGTATTGCCATTTCTTTCTTGACCACGTCCAATGTACCTTAATTTGTGGACCTGACATTCCAGGTTCATAGAAGGCGATGGCACCCCACTCCAGTACTCTTGCCTGGAAAATCCCGTGGGCGAGGGAGCCTGGTATGCTGCAGTCCATGGGGTCCCGAAGAGTCGAACATGACCGAGCGACTTCACTTTCACTTTTCACTTTCATGCATTAGAGAAGGAAATGGCAATCCACTCCAGTGTTCTTGCCTGGAGAATCCCAGGGATGGGCGAGCCTGGTTGGCTGCCATCTATGTGGTCGCACAGAGTCGGACACGACTGAAGTGACTTAGCAGCAGCAGCAGAAACATTCCAGGTTAATATGCAATATTGTTCTTTATGGTATCAGACTTTACTTTCAGCATCAGACATATCCACAACTGTGTGTCATTGCTACTTTGGTCCAGGTGCTTGATTCTCTCTGGAGCTATTGTTATTGTCTTCTGCTCTTCCCCAGTAGCATACTGGACCCCATCCAACCTGGGAGGACTCATCTTCCCGTGTCATATCTTGCTTTTGTTGATGGGGTTCTAAAGGCAAGAATACTGGAGTGGTTTGCCATTTCCTTCTCCAGTAAACCAGGTTTTGTCAGAACTCTTCACTATGACTGTCCATCTAGAGTGTTCCAGCATGGCATGGCTCCTAGCTTTATTGAGTTATGCAAGCCCCTTTGTCACAACACAGCTGTGACCCATAAAGGGGTAAATTGGTATACAAACTCCAAATTCTGAGAGCCTCTTTGAGTCACATTTCTTTGTGAAGTTCTGTGCATACATATGTGTGTAACTCCATCTGTTCTTTATTCTTGTTAAGTTTGATTTGCAGGTCTGGTGGCTCTGACGGTAAAGAATCTGCCTGCAATGTGGGAGACCCAGGATCGATTCCTGGGTCAGGAAGATCTCCCCTGGAGAAGGGAATAGCTACCCACTCCAGTATTCCTGCTTCGGGAATCCCATGGACAAAGGAGCCTGGCAGGCTACAGTCCATTGGGTCGTAAAGAGTCAGACATAACTGAGCAACTAACACTTTCACTTTCAGGTGAAGAACTCAAGAGGATAGAGGAAAAAGATTTCCCCCCTCTTGATGAAAGTGAAAGAGGAGAGTGAAAAAGTTGGCTTAAGGTTCAACATTCAGAAAACTAAGATCATGGCATCTGGTCCCATCACCTCATGGGGAATAGATAGGGAAACAGTGGAAACAGTGTCAGACTTTATTTGGGGGGGCTCCAAAATCACTGCAGATGATGACTGTAGCCNAACTTGCCTGCTTTAGAAGGCGAGTCTCAGGATTAAATGGGCTGGTGCTGGTGAAAGACTTAAGTCACAACGCCGGGTGAGGTGTCCAGCTACCAAGGTGAGACATCACGTGACCTGGCAAAGCCCACGGGGTTCTGCAGGAGGACCCTCGTGGTAAAATGCAGACTCTGATACAGGAGTGGGTGGATCGAGAGGGTCTGCATTTCCTCCAAGCGGCCCTTCCTGCTCTTTCCCAGGCCACATTTCGATGGGCTCTCTCTCAGTTCTGCTTTAGGACCATTAACATCAGATGGGCAATTTTCCCACACATTCTTACCTGTTTTGTGGCCCACCTAGTCATTTTTAAGTAGCAATGCCAAACTCAGGAATATACACATCAAAAACAACAAAAAAAGTTAAAGAGATAGTTTAAATTTTATGACTTCTTCATTGGGAAAATACAACTTTTTAACATAGGCAGAATCTGGAAACAAGAGAGTTTGCTATTTGGATTAAAAAACTTGACTCAGCTTTTTGTTTGGTGTCTGTGGGGGCACTTTGTGTTCTAATGCTGTGCAGGCTCGTGGGATACAGAGGAGGGGACACAGCAGTTAGAGGGACGCGGGACAGCGGGAGCAAGCAGAGGACAGGCAGCGATGACTGAGTCACAGCTGCCGCGCGAGAACTGCAGGGTGAGGCCAACAACTCTTCATGGAGGAAACACAGCCTGAGGACTCGGGAGGAGGGCAGGGGGTGGACTGACGGAGAGTGGGGTCTGTCCAGGTGGGAGGAATGACATGTGTGCGGACTGAGGGGTGAGAAAGGGCAAATATTTGCCTCTTTGATGGAAAGGGCACGCCCTTAGGAGTGCTAAGATAGGAGAGAGCTGAGTGTGAGCAGGAGTCCAGGGTTAGGGGGCCTCCGCTGAAAAATTCCCTTCAGTCCAAAAGAGGCCCAACTTCTCTTTTCAAAGACATGGTTGTAAGAAGGACGTCCTGAGGAGAAGGCTGGGTGCAGAGAGGATGGAGGAGCAACTTTCGCGAGTGACCCAGGCGAGCGACAGTCTAAGAGCTCCCAGAAGCCAGCTGAGAACCAATTCTGTCTCGGCCACTGTCCTCACAGACAAACCCTGCAGACTCATCTGCGTGCCTGTTGTACACACCAGAGCTTGGGCGGCATTTTTCCCTTGAGGCCGTGCCTTGTGGTCATCCCTGCTTGGTGTCTAGAACACCACCACCACTGCATGAGCGCAGAAAAGTGCCAGAAACCACGGATGAATCATCTCAACAGAACTCAAGAGCGATGTTGTCCCCATTTCACGGAAGAGGCAGTTTAGGCTTAGAGGCAGAAGGAAATTAACTCACTGATATTCAGCTATAAAACAGGTCAAGACTTGCACCCAGGGTTACATAGACTGAGAAAATTCGTGTCATCACATCTACAACATAGAGCTATTTTAGCAGACACATCTAAAACCTCTGTTAAGTATCTACTAATAAGAATGGGGAAGGAAATGGCACCCCACCCCAGTACTCTTGCCTGGAAAATCCAATGGACGGAGTAGCCTGGTGGGCTGCAGTCCTTGGGGTCGCTAACAGTCGGACAGACTGAGCGACTTCACTTTCACTTTTCTCTTTCATGCACTGGAGAAGGAAATGGCAACCCACTCCAGTATTCTTGCCTGGAGAATCCCAGGGATGGGGAAGCCTGGTGGGCTGCCGTCGATGGGGTCACACAAAGTTGGTCACGACTGAAGTGACTTAGCAGCAGCAATAAGAATGGCTGATTCATGTTGATGTATAACGGAAAGGAACACAACATTGTAAAGCAATTATCCTCCAGTTAAAAATAAATAAATTGGAAAAAAAAAAAATGAGTCAATAAAACTATAGGCAGGGCTGGTGTTAAGCTAATATGAATGGTGAAAGCCAAACTGGCCTCTGAGAGCCCAGCCCCTTCTGACTGGCTAATACTGGCTCCACTGGTTCCTGAATGCACTGAACATTAAAACAGACGAGGTCCTTGGAATTCTCTCCTGGCTAACCATAATTAATGGTTAATGTCTCCACCTCTAAATTAAACTGCACAGTTACTGAAGATTCAAAGAATGGATTAAGAAGTGAATAAACACATGAAAGAATGAATGAACCAGACAGTCTAAGAAAAGTATAACTGATTAAGAAAATCCAGGGCTTGAGAAACTTCTCCGAGCCTCGTGCTATCCTGGGACACAGCGCAAGTCCCATCACCTAATGTTAACTATGGAAGGGCACTGACCTTCAAGGAGTGGATACACCTCACATATTGCCCCAGGAAACACCTGTTGCAGTCGCCACGAATGTTCTTCTACACTAAGTAGATGTAAAATGTTTTTTACATTGCCTAAGCAATCACTGCAGATGGTGACTGCAGCCATGAAATTAAAAGACACTTACTCCTTGGAAGAAAAGTTATGTCCAACCTAGACAGCATATTCAAAAGCAGAGACATTACTTTGCCGACTAAGGTCCGTCTAGTCAAGGTTATCGTTTTTCCTGTAGTCATGTACGGATGTGAGAGTTGGACTGTGAAGAAGGCTGAGCGCCGAAGAATTGATGCTTTTGAACTGTGCTGTTGGAGAAGACTCTTTAAGAGTCCCTTGGACTGCAAGGAGATCCAACCAGTCCATTCTGAAGGAGATCAGCCCTGGGATTTCTTAGGAAGGAATAATGCTAAAGCTGAAACTCCAGGACTTTGGCCACCTCATGCGAAGAGTTGACTCAATGGAAAAGACTCTGATGCTGGGAGGGATTGGGGGCACGAGGAGAAGGGGACGACCGAGGATGAGATGGCTGGATGGCATCACTGACTCGATGGACGTGAGTTTGAGTGAACTCTAGGAGTTGGTGATGGACAGGGAGGCTTGGCGTGCTATGATTCTGGGGTCGCAAAGAGTCGGACACGACTGAGCGACTGAACTGAACCGAAGCACGGTGGGGAGAAAACAAGTCAGGAAGCGAGATCAGGCTAGTTCCTTTACCCCTGGATCTTGTGCACATGTCAGGTGAGGAGTCTGGCTCACGGCTCATAGAAGGTTAGGACTGGAGAGACTATTGCACAGAAACAGGCAGTAAAGAGATAGTGGCTCTGAAACACTGTGAGCCTGGTAGAAACACTGTGAGCCTGGTAAAAACCATGGAGCATACCCACTGAAAAATGCCTACAGCTTTCATGATTTCTGGGGATTCTTAAACCATTATCTGGGCTTTCCTGGTGGCTTAGATGGTAAAGAGTTTGCCTGCAATGCAGGAGACCCGGGTTTGATCCCTGGGTCGGGAAGATCACCTTGGGAGGAAATGACAACCCACTCTAGTATTCTTGCCTGGAAAAACCAACAGATAGAGGAGCCTGGCAGGCTATAGTCCATGTGGTTGCAGAGTCGGACACGACTGAGCAACTTTCACATACATTCATACATAGATACATAAACCATGAACGACAGGAAGTGGGGTGGCCAAAGCGGGGTGTAGACAATTCAGAAATGTCAATTCTGAGGGGACAGGACACCATGCATCACAGGACTCCTCCTATCACAGAAACACACCACTTTGCCTCCAAGGTCTTTTTTCCCGCAACACTAGACCTTGACCATGTTTCAGGACAAAATGCACAGTTTTCATCTCATACTTCCCAAAGAATGAGAACTGGGGAGTTAAAACACGGAGCAGTCTCGCCTGGGAAACGTGCACCCACAGAAACAAAGGTCAAAAGATCTGTTAATAAAGTCATCTAAGCAGGGACATTCCACTTCTTCAAAGGCAAGTATCAGGAAGTTGCCATCCAGAATGCAAAATCAACCCTTCCCTCTCCAATATGCGTACAAGAACTTGTAGTGCTCAGAAATGGGACAGCAAAACATTTGGTGTGAGAACATGACTAAACTTGAAGACAATGGTTCCTCCCACGACCCACCGCATGTAAAGTGACTGAAGGTGAGCTGGAGTGGGATCAACGAACACCCAAATCTGATCTCAGTCTATCTCCAGCGCATCATTTTAATTTCTGGGAACCCCCAACAGTTGTTACACAAGTGCGGTTGGGTTGTATTAAGAGTGACAGCATGGGCCTTTGTTGGGGAGGAAAATGAAACGCACAAATGGAGAACACCATTAAAAACAAGGGGATTAAAAAATTATACAAATAAACTTATTTATAAAAAAGAAATAGACCCACAGACCTATATAGAAGATAACCTTATGGTTACCATAGGGAAAGGGGAAAGGGATAGACTAGGAGTTTGAGATTAACAGATACATACTATATAGAAAATAAACAACAAAGAACTACTGTAGAGCAGAGGGAGCTACATTTGATATTCTGCAATAACCTGTAATGGAAAAGCATCTGGAAAACTATGGATATACGTATATATGAATAACTGAATCGCTTTGCTATACATCTAAAACTAATACAACACTGTACATCAATTGCACTTCAATTTTCTTTTTAAGAAAGAGGGGGAAGGGAAAAATCATTTTCACTACTGTATTCCTTCCTTTAAAAATTAGATAAAAGCTGTAAGAAGTGGAAACACCGCTCAAAAGAGTTATAATTCTACATAGTGTACTATGAGTTATAAAAAGCTTTTGGATGGGAATTCTCTGGCAGTCTACTGGTTAGAACTCTAGGCTTTCACAGCCAAGGGCACAGGTTCAAGCCTTACTCGGGGAACTAAGATCCTGCAACTAGATCCTGCTAGTCGTATAGAGGCCAAAAAAGAAAAGGGGGTGAGAGGAAGCATAGGAGACACATTTCCTCTTGGTCAAACATTCCTCACATTAAATTGTGGGCTATTCANCAAAGAGTTATAATTCTACATAGTGTACTATGAGTTATAAAAAGCTTTTGGATGGGAATTCTCTGGCAGTCTACTGGTTAGAACTCTAGGCTTTCACAGCCAAGGGCACAGGTTCAAGCCTTACTCGGGGAACTAAGATCCTGCAACTAGATCCTGCTAGTCGTATAGAGGCCAAAAAAGAAAAGGGGGTGAGAGGAAGCATAGGAGACACATTTCCTCTTGGTCAAACATTCCTCACATTAAATTGTGGGCTATTCAAATATCCCACAAACCCTTCTCCCAGTCCAGCTGCCACCCTCTTTACACATATCATCTGGTTTCTAAAACCAGTATCTTTCCCTCCATCGTCATTCATCTTGATTTCTGTGGCAGCTAATCCCTCTAATGACTTAAAAAAAAAAAA
>SJYX01013760.1:85990-167624 GCA_006410675.1 Oreotragus oreotragus | reverse complement strand
ATGACCAACCTAGATAGCATATTCAAAAGCAGAGACATTACTTTGCCGACTAAGGTTCGTCTAGTCAAGGCTATGGTTTTTACTGTGGTCATGTATGGATGTGAGAGTTGGACTGTGAAGAAGGCTGAGCGCCGAAGAATCGATGCTTTTGAACTGTGGTGTTAGAGAAGACTCTTGAGAGTCCCTTGGACTCCAAGGAGATCCAACCAGTCCATTCTGAAGGAGATCAGCCCTGGGATTTCTTTGGAAGGAATGATGCTAAAGCTGAAACTCCAGGACTTTGGCCACCTCATGCGAAGAGCTGATTCATTGGAAAAGACTCTGATGCTGGGAGGGATTGAGGGCAGGAGGAGAAGGGGACAACCGAGGATGAGATGGCTGGATGGCATCACTGACTCGATGGACTTGAGTCTGAGTGAACCCCGGGAGTTGGTGGTGAACAGGGAGGCCTGGCGTGCTGCAATTCATGGGGTCGCAAAGAGTCAGACATGACTGAGCGACTGAACTGAACTGATACACACACACACACACACACACATATATTATCTGAATCTCCAGACTGAATTTATGATAACTGACCAAATATAAATATATGTGACATTGTTTCTCATAAGAAACTTTAGAAATTTCATGTAAAACTTATTAGCAGAATGTGTTCTAATTCTGCTCATAAATGCAGTGATACAAACAAAATAAAGATGCACTTTTACTGGGTCTCATTGCATATAAAATATCAAATTCACTTGGACACCATTACAGTGAATGAAGGATATACTGCATGCTTATTATTTCAAAAAATACATAAGTGAGTCCACAACTGCAAAGTTGTAACACATTAGCAAAAAATAAGTGATTAAACCATCAAAAAATTGACTTATAATTAAATTATTAAATCTATTTTTGTGATCCCTCAGACATAAAACCCACATTTTTATTTATGTTGCTTTAACAGGACGCAGCAGAAACAGCCCTTCATGTGTTTATTTCTCACGTTAACTACGAAAGATAATGATTTTGTAACAAGGGTGTGAGGGGGAAGGTCACACTATGTCTGCATATAAACATACCATACTATAGGAAAACAAATTTTCCTGCAAATATAAGCAATTTTACAGCCTATCAAAGTGGTGCCCAAAAAAGTAGATTTATTCGTATTAAAGTGCTGACAGGAGAGAAATGGTCCAGCACTAAATAAAGTACATTGTAACCCAATCGTCAAATCAATAAAGTCATTAAAAATATGCTACATTCCTCAAGGAAACGGTGAGTTGAAAGTTAAAAAATATTTGGTCGCCATGGAGAATGTCCCTCCAACACAGCTGACAGTTACTGGTCTGGACCCTGTCTTCCCCCAACCCCATTTAGAGAATAAACGTCTGCAGGCTTCTTATCTTTCTTCAGGTGTATTTAGCCATGTAACCTGCCAGGCAGCATTTTCAGCTTCATATCGGCATCCTATAAATACAAATAATAAACTATGCCATTTTTCTTCTTCTTATTCTGTGCCCCAAACTAATGAAATACCACCATGTTTGTAGACTCTTGCATAGAGACACACTATCATAGGGCAGAAATGTGCTGAGACTATAATATCCAGTCATCTAAACTGTCAGCATATAACAACATTCAGGTGGGGTGCTTGCCACCTAAATTAACTTACTACTTAAAGAGACTTCTTACACCAAGTCTGTCAGGAGGGGTTTTTAAGAAAACTGTTAAAAGTGAAAGTGTTGGTCCCTCAATCATGTCTGACTCTTTTGTGACCCCACCAGGCTCTTCTGTTCGTGGGATTGTCCAGAAAAGAATACTGGAGTGCGCAGACATTCCCTTCTCCAGAGGATCTTTCCAGCCTAGGGATTGAACCCTGCACTGCAGGTAGGTTCTTTACCTTCTGAGCCACGAGGGAAGCCCCCACAAAACTGTAAATAAATCTAAACACGGTTTGCATTTTATCTAATTCTCAAGTGTTGGATTGAAAGGAGGAGACTAGCGACAAAGAAACCTGCACTTGATCCACCAGGGCACCCTCTTTTCAGGGGCCTGTTGTCCAACTGTTTTGGGGGCTGGGACGCAGGCTTGTTGCCACAGAGGAACGATATCCCAATCCACCTCCTACGATTCACTCAAGAAAGTCGGTCAGTCAGTTGCTCAGTCATGTCCGACTCTTTGCAACGCCATGGAGTAGAGCACGCCAGGCCTCCCTGTCCATCACCAACTCTGAGTTCACTCAAACTCATGTCTATCGAGTCAGTGATGCCATCCAGCCATCTCATCCTCTGTCGTCCCCTTCTCCTCCCACCCCCAATCCCTCCCAGCATCAGAGTCTTTTCCAATGAGTCAACTCTTCGCATGAGGTGGCCAAAGTATTGGAGTTTCAGCTTCAGCATCATTCCTTCCAAAGAACACCCAGGACTGATCTCTAACACCATATTTCAAAAGCATCAATTCTTCAACGCTCAGCTTTCGTTACAGTCCAGCTCTCACATCCATACCTGACTATGGGAAAAACCATAGCCTTGACTAGATGGACCTTTGCTGACAAAGTAATGTCTCTTCTTTTCAGTATGCTATCTAAGTTGGTCATAACTTTCCTTCCAAGGAATAAGCGTCTTTTAATTTCATAGCTGCGATCACCATCTGCAGTGATTTTGGAGCCCCCCAAAATAAAGTCTGACACTGTTTCCACTGTTTCCCCATCTATATGCAGGTCAGGAAGCAACAGGGAGAACTGGACATGGAACAACAACAGACTGGTTCTGGTTCCAAATAGGAAAGGAGTACGTCAAGGCTGTATATTGTCACCCTGCTTATTTAACTCATATGCAGAGTACATCATGAGAAACGCTGGGCTGGAAGAAGCACAAGCTGGAATCAAGATTGCTGGGAGAAACATCAATAACCTCAGATATGCAGATGACACCACCCTTATGGCAGAAAGTGAAGAGGAACTAAAAAGCCTGTTGATGAAGGTGAAAGAGGAGAGTGAAAAAGTTGGCTTAAAGCTCAACATTCAGAAAGAAGGTAAAGGAGGTTATAAAAAGAACAGAAGGCTAAGGGGGAAAACACCAAAATAAATCCAAAGTGGATCTAAATGGAAGATGACAGTGAGTATTTACATCCCCTGTCCTTCCAGGGCATGTTTCTCCTGGAATTAAAAGCAAAGGTGGATATATCCTGGGATTGTAAGGAGATCAAACCAGCCAATCCTAAAGGAAATCAATCCTCAATTCACTGGAAGGACTATCACTGAAGCTCCAATACTCTGGCCACCTGATGTGAAGAGACAACTCACTGGAAAAGATTCTGATGCTGGGAAAGACTGAAGGCAAAAGGAGAAGGGGGCAGCAGAGGATGAGATGGTTAATAGCGTCACTGACCGAATGAACATGAATTTGAGCAAACTCTGGGAGATGGTAGAGGACAGAGGAGCCTGGCATGCTACAGTCCGCAGTGTTACAAAGAGTCAGAGGCAATTTATAAACTGAATAACAACGAGAATAACAAAAGGTGTATCATTAGATAGAGGGAGGCAAGGATGGGCGAGCCTGGAGTTTAAAGAAGAAAAAGATCCCACAGAATATGCTAGAAGCGAGCATCTAAGAACTTGTATTAAAGGAAGGATGACCAGGGATCCATTTAAATGATGGAAAGGAGCCTTGAAGCTTGTTGGGCAATAAATGACCCTCGAAAAAAATGTTTCCGGGGAGTTAAAGGAAGGGACCAAAAAGGAAGCTACAAATGCAGAAGAGAATGCCATGCAGGGAAGACTCCTAGAATGTGGGGCCTCTCTTTCAGAATACAGGTCTGCTTGTTTTCAACTCTGGATACCACACATATTCAGAACTGTCAATATCTTTACCCTTATGCAAAAACTGAAAACCTCTGAACCAGCCTCAGGAGAACCTGGCAGACATGATGACTTAGCGGACATCGTTCTAAACATCACGCCATTTTAAAAGGTTTCTGTTTTGCTCACATGACATTTAATATAGACCCTTAGACAAAGTTAAAGGGAAAAATGATGTCAGAAACAAAGAAAATCAAATGAGGAGCATGGGAACAGAATTCCACAAACTCAAAAGTTTCTCCCCTGAACTCTTATCATTCAGGATAAGATAAACTTCTAATAATACCCATAACTCTTGTTGGAAAAATCAAGATGTTGCCAGCATTCAGTTAGAAAGAAAATATTTTGACAGTTATTTTTAATTTAGCTTTTCGGTCATTAGGCATAAAACTACCCATACCTATAGCATGCAGTTGTGGAGATCTAATAGTAAACTGCAATCTGAAGCCATTACTGGTCTCACATACATAAAATATAAAAATTCTGTTGAAAAACAAAAGAACCAGTTCCCATGGGTGAAAGAACACTAAGTATGAAAGCATCTGTAGCTAGATTTCAACCTGGGCTGTAAAATACATTTAGCAAAACCGAAACAAAGGATTTTATAAACTATTGGTAAATTGTGACTTTTCAGCCAAAATTTAATGTGAAACTCATTAAATAGAAAAACTGAGCTAATGATTTTACAAATATTTAAGGGACAGCAAGGCTTTTATTATTATTATTAAGGCTTCTCTGGTGGTGAAGAATCCACCTGCAATGTAGGAGATGCAGGTTCAATCCCTGGGTCGGGAAGATTCCCTAGAGAAGGAAATGGCAACCCGTTCCAGTATTCTTGCTTGGAGAACTATAGAAGCCTGTTGGGCTATGGTACTTGGGGTCTCAAAGAGTTGGACATGACTGAAGTGACTAAACAACAAGGCTTTTATTATCAGGAAAGGTCTCAAATTGAAAACAGAGCAAAAGGCCTGGGTAACTGGATTGAGCAGCCAGCCAGTTACTGAGGGCATACTCAGCATGAACTGGCAGTCTGGGGAACCTAAGCCAAGTTATATTCTTCAAGTCACTGTTGACAAGGCTGGATTTCTAAGAGGAGATCCAGCCCCTAAGTGAAAAAGTTCCTCTCCAAACAGGCCAACCTGGAGAAGATGTAGAATTCCATGCAATCTGTGCTAAGCTTACTACGCTTGAAGGCAATTCAACTCTCTCACCTAAGGGAGGTGGAGATGCTGGAGAGAAAAAGGAAGGGCAGAGTCAAACACCTGAAAATGTAAGGAGGCACACGGAGTGCCCAAGAGCAAGAGGCGTGAGGCCCAACCTGCCAGCACCTTATCTGCTTGGCAAGTCGCGTGCTGCTATTGGCAGAAGCTTCCCGAGTTAGTGAGGAAAGCACCACAGATTTCTAGATGGGTAAAACCCAGAGTTTGATTTTAAGGTCAAGTTTATACCTTGCCTGGTTTGCTCTGTAGCGATTGCTGCATCTTCAGAGTAGGTATAAAGGTACAAGAGGTTTCTTTGCAAGGCTGTTGCCTGCCTCATCCTCCCACTCTTCTTTCCACCTCAACTACCACCCGGAAGAGATCGGTGGTAAGGAGGCCTAAGCAAGAAAATACCTATTGATTGACAACCCCATAAGCTAAATTCATGATCTTTTAAAACATTCAGAAAGGAACTTCAAAGGAGGCCTTCAGTGTTTCAGACTCTGTAACTCAGAACCCAAGAAAGGTTCTAGGACCCCTGCCTCTGCAGTTTCCCTGTCCTGTATTCAGTCACTCCAGTCGTGACTCTTTGCGACCCCACGGACTGTAGCCCACCAGGCTCCTCTGTCCGTGGGATTCTCCAGGCAAGGATACTGGAGGGGGCTGCCATGCCCTCCTCCAGGGGATCTTCCATTCCAGGGAATGGGTCCACGTCTCACGTCTCCTATACTGGCAGGCGGGCTCTTTACCACTAGCACCACCTGGGAAGCTCGGCTGCTTCTCTACGATCTCAACTCCTGCACCCTCTCTCTCAGAGGTATCAGTCACGAAGGCAGTATGGTTACTACAAAGCTCCTGTTGTTTCCCACCAGGATGGTAGACATTATGTGTTTTAAAAGTAATACAGAAAACGAAACCCATACTTTTCCAGGAGGGTGGAGAAACAGTTATTCCTTATGTTTTAAAGGAAGAAATTACAGAAAAACTAATGATAAAATGTGAAAATAGAAGAGGCAGGAGGTGTCCTAATGAGCGACGGGAGGCTGTGCGCTGCAGGGAGGCTTCCAGCAAAGGCCCCTCACTGAGTAGAGAGGAAGAAGCCCACCCTGGATGGATTCTTCACCAGGTGCTTGGTCCCCATCCAGAACATTCCTCAAGATGTGACCTGGACAGTAAGAGCTCTTCTGTGGCTCCTTTCACAGAAATCTTCTCAGGGACAGGCCTAAAGTGCTACAAAGAGTTCCTAAGACACAGGTCTTTGATCTTTGTGGCTTTGCCATGTATGTTTTTAAAATTTCTGGAATGCACCCAGGGAGGCAAATGGCTTGACAGCAAACACTATAAATATCGAAATAAATAAATACATACAAACATCTGGAACCCTGATTAACCACCAAAGTTTCATTTTTTTTTTTTTTCCCACGGACGAGGGTTGTGGGTAGCAGAGAAGAAACCCCCACTGAACAGTGTTTTTACTTTTATGGAAAAATGTCCCGTTCTTTCCGTACGATAAACCCCCCTCTGACATGACAAAGTTTCAGAACGCTGAAGTCTGTATGTCATGGGGAAAGGAGAGCTTCTGATGTTCTATAGCTACAAAAGAAGGAACTCCAGTACTAACCCAGGAAGAAGATAGGACCAAAATTTACTTTTTTAATAACTCATCATGGAGGGGTATAAAATAACAGTCATTACCTAGAACTACAAAAATAAATCCAGGCAATATGGTAATATCACTTGAGTTTGAAATGAACTTTGCACAGATTTCACAAATTACTCATTATACAATAATTTTCTGTGTTAAAAGGATGCTAAAGTAAATTGGTTTTTTTTCCTCTTTATGAGGCCCTCTGAACAATAATAAACAGTGAGAATATAGAATTGGCCATGGTTATGCCTGATACAATTAAATTAAAAACAAAGAATCAAATGACCACAAACCATGTGGTTAAATGTGAATTAGAAGTAAGAGAGTTGGGAAAGTTTTAAAAAAAAGAACTGTGTGTGTACAAGCGTGCATGCTCAGACATGTTCGACTCTTTGTGACCCATGGACTGTAGCCCGCCAGGCTCCTCTGTCCGGTGAATATTCAGGCGAGAATACCACAGTGGGTTGCCATTTCCTCCTCCAGATTTTTCCAACCCAGGGATCGAACCCAGGTCTCCTGTGCTGGCAGGTGGATTCTTTGCCACTGAACTCCCAGGGAAGCACTATTAAAAAAATGAGAATGCCCCCAAATTCCCAATCTACCCCACTACAATGTTCCACAATGTGACAGACCTTTGGAAAGCCAGAAAGGTGTATGATCAGTCCTCTCACCAACCAGACCCTGCCGATCTCAGGACAGAATTGAAAGCCTTCCCATCCTGGCCTGGTTCTGCCCCCTCAATCCTGGCCACAGTGATGGCACTCCAGACAGGCAGCCTTCCCTCCCTGGTTTCCAGGTCCCATGTCCTGGGTAACCGACCCATTCTCTGCACCGTCCTGTCATCCAACAGCAGCCTCTCCTGAAACCTGCCCAGTTCTCCTGGCACGTGCTGAGTGTCTTGTGCCCTACAGAGCCAATCACAGCTTCTTCCGCAATTACTAATGTATCCAGCAGAAAACACACAAGTTTGGATGACACCATGCATGATTTGAGAAATATGTATGGAGCCCTTATCACAACAGATGGATTAAAAAAAAAAAGATGCATAGTGCTTACAGACTGGCACTAAAGAGATATCATGTGAATCTTGTTATGAGAACTGAGGGCAATGTTGAGCCAGGTTGATACTGACCACCCAAAGGACTGATGAAGGAGGATGTGAAAGGTGAGTTTGAGGACACAGGGACAGTCCTTGGTCAAATCTAAAAGAAGAGGAATGCTTCACCTTCTTTACGTTGCAGCTGCAACACAGACAGAAACTTGTCCCTGTGACAAAAACTTGATGGCTAGGCAGAGAGTTACCTCCAGCTCCAGGAATCCCGCTCCCTGCCTCCCTAGTGCTCCCTCCCCCAACACTGCCTGAACAACAAAACTAGTCTAAGGACTGCCTGGGCACCTCAGCTGCTCACGCTAAACGAGGCCATGTGCTCCCAGAGACAACAGTCACGTGTATATGGTGCCTGTCCGCCTCCATCTCAAGGAGCGTAGGATCTATAGAAATTGTGTAAACTCAACAAAGAAAAGAGGACTTCATCATGTCTGTCATTTTAAGTTCCTTCCTAGCAGCTTCAAGATATTTAAAGTCCCAAGGTTGCATTCAGTTGTGATTCCCCACTTAGACCGTAGCCAACTTCTCATCTCGGTAGCTGTTCTAAAAGGGAAAGATTTTGGTGCCAAGCCTCTGAGTGATTAATCACATCTATACAAACATGTGCTTCCGCGATTGGCACAGCATCCCCTGGCGTGAAGCTGGCAACAACCCAGACAGAAAACTGTCAACTCCATGCTGACATCCTCACCTCTAGCGCTCATTCTGATCTGCTCTACAATCCACCGGCAAAGCTGAATTCTCTGTTGCCTCAATTATCCCCACTCCCCCTCATTCTTGATGCCACTCAGAATGGTTCTGCTACCTCAGTCTGCCTCAGGCTTCTCCTCTCTTTGAAGTCAGCCACTAAAAAACTGAGATATCAAAACCAGCCCAGTGCCCTCTCACCAGCTCGGGGCGCTCTGCCCAGCCCTCAGGATGGATACACCCTCAGGCTCTGCCTTTCCTCCATTCTCTGATCTCCTTCAGAAGGAAGGGCAGACTACAGCTCTTCTACAGCCTCAAAGGAGAGGCAACAAAGCTAGTCTAAGGACAGGCTACAGATGGCCAAAGAATTTGCAAGTGTAGTTAAAACCTGATGAGAAACTGAAACCTTTCTCGCTGCACAACTGAACAATATGAACAGCAAACCCTCTCAGGAACCCGAGCTACCAAAGACCTCCACAACCGGACCACCGAGTACTGTCCACTAAAGTCGGTATACGTTCAGTCACTAAGTGGTGTCTGATGACCCCATGGACTGCAGCCCACTAGGCTCCTCTGCCCGGAGGATTTCCCAGCAAGAATAATGGTATGGGTTGCCATTCCCTTGGCCCTGGGGATCTTCCCAAACAGGAATCAAAGCCGCATCTCTTGGGTCAAATAGATCCTTTTATTACCACTGAGCCACCTGGGAAGACTATACATTTCTTAAGAGACAGTCCATAGAACAAAGGTCTCTCGTGCATTCCTTCAACAGAAAACTCTAGAAACTAAGGAAAGGAGAAATTTCTATGTAAATGAAGTCAGCCACTAAAAAACTGAGATATCAAAACCAGCCCAGTGCCCTCTCACCAGCTCGGGGCGCTCTGCCCAGCCCTCAGGATGGATACACCCTCAGGCTCTGCCTTTCCTCCATTCTCTGATCTCCTTCAGAAGAAAGGGCAGACTACAGCTCTTCTACAGCCTCAAAGGAGAGGCAACAAAGCTAGTCTAAGGACAGGCTACAGATGGCCAAAGAATTTGCAAGTGTAGTTAAAACCTGATGAGAAACTGAAACCTTTCTCGCTGCACAACTGAACAATATGAACAGCAAACCCTCTCAGGAACCCGAGCTACCAAAGACCTCCACAACCGGACCACCGAGTACTGTCCACTAAAGTCGGTATACGTTCAGTCACTAAGTGGTGTCTGATGACCCCATGGACTGCAGCCCACTAGGCTCCTCTGCCCGGAGGATTTCCCAGCAAGAATAATGGTATGGGTTGCCATTCCCTTGGCCCTGGGGATCTTCCCAAACAGGAATCAAAGCCGCATCTCTTGGGTCAAATAGATCCTTTTATTACCACTGAGCCACCTGGGAAGACTATACATTTCTTAAGAGACAGTCCATAGAACAAAGGTCTCTCGTGCATTCCTTCAACAGAAAACTCTAGAAACTAAGGAAAGGAGAAATTTCTATGTAAGGGGGAAAAGGTTTAAAATCTATAAAAGCATCATTCTGCCGAACTTTAAAAAAAAATCTCTATTAGGAAAATCTGCAAAAGTATCAGTCTGTCATTTCTAGTAAAACCCAACTGGCACATCGGCTGGAATACTCTTGGCGTGGTATTTATGGATTTCCACGGCTAATTTTCCCACGCTAGTCCTTCTTTTTCCACCAAAATACATATTCTGCCTGACATCCCCATAACTCTCAGGGTATGTCTGCTATTGTAACCTACACGAACAAATATTCATCTCCCAAGAGCTATACTGCACAAGCTGTTCATGCCTATTAGGGGGAAATCAGGCTTCCACAGGACATCAAAGTCCTTTCAGACCAAGACCTTAACCGTGTTCCTTAACCAGCATTTGAAACTTGGCTGCATTAAATAATGCTGGTGTGTGTTCATAATGAAGAGAAATCACTGCGGGATCCTCATCTCTTGGGGTCACAGGCCTCAGATGAAAAGTCCCATTGCCCACTGCTGACAGGTCTCCTCAGAGCTGAATAGATCCACTAGTCTCAATCCCGAAACTGCTAATATTTTCATCAGAAAGGACTAATAAGAGAGCTTTAATTCACCACGACGTTACAACTTGGATGCTGCCAGGAGGCCCAAGGCCGAATGGTTCTCGCCTTCAGATGCTGCGAAATAGTCATCAGAAAGTGCATGGCTGCTGCTGCTGCTGAGTCACTTCAGTCGTGTCCGACTCTGTGTGACCCCATAGATGGCAGCCCACCAGGCTCCCCCGTCCCTGGGATTCTCCAGGCAAGAACACTGGAGTGGGCTGCCATTTCCTTCTCCAATGCATGAAAGAGAAAAGTGAAAGTGAAGTTGCTCAGTCTGTCCGACTGTTAGCGACCCCAAGGACTGCAGCCCACCAGGCTACTCCGTCCATTGGATTTCCAGGCAAGAGTACTGGGGTGGGGTGGAAAGTGCGTGGAGAACAGACCAATAGAACGTTTCACTTTTCTCAGATCAAAACACATCATTCCTTATCCTTGGATTCTCTAGGATAATTTTTTTAAAAATTCACTTTTTACCCAGGTCTTTTTTCTAGAAGCAGTCTTCACCAGCCAACTGTCTTTCCCTCACTTGTCTGTGCCCTCAGGAAAGGAAAGAAAATGTTCTGAAAGTGCAAGACTGCCCTGAAGTGCAACGTGAACATATGAAGACAGAGGGCACAGGTTATTACAAGAACAGAAAGCCCCCAACTCAGTCTTTCACAACACTGCATATTATGGCGGAAGCGGGGGCAGAATTAATGACATTTTCTGATCAATAAACCTTAGTATGTTTCTGAGTCTAGGCAGCGACCGGGGGAACCAACGACCAGGGACTGGGCCCAGGCCACTGAGTCTCTTTAGACCTTTAACAAAGAAGACACTGCAACTAATACCCAGGGAGCCTGCCAAGGCCCCAAGAGTTCAAAAATCGTATTTCTGCAAAACACAAATGATTCTAGAAACAGGCTTCCTAGGAACAGAGGAAACAGTGATACTTATATAGGTTATAAACCTAAGCTTATAGCAAAAAAAACCCAAAAAGATGACTTTTAGGATTAGGTCCTATAGTCTTACTGCTTAGGATAAGGAGAATAAGCAAAAGTTGAATTAGCAGAAGTAAAACTCTCACTGTAAAATACTAAGCCTTACAGAGACAAAAAAAAAAAAAAGAAAGAAATTTCTAGACACTATTTTTCTGAAACTTTCCAAATATTTTTTTACTTCTGTATCAGGCAGTCTAACAAGTAAGAAAGCAAAGCACTAACATCACTGCAAAACTATGATGACACAAGCAACAAAACAAGGAAAGAATCTCTGTCTTTCCAGTCACCATACATTTGGTGGGTAGGGGCATGAGGATGGGGCATAAAATCGAACCAGATGCCAAAGCCAGAATAAAAGAAAGAGAAATGGTGTTTTTAAGTGGGATTTCATCTCAATTTGATACATTTATGGCTCCCGGCTGCTCTTATCATAAACTCTAAGCTCCTGGCACTGAGGCATGTTAGTTACAGGGTTTAACTAAATAAACTAAACCAATGCGAGAAGTCACCCAGCCATCTATAGCCCTGATGTCTTTACATCTACAGAAGAGCTTCTGAAACATAGGGAGTCATGTTCTGTGGCTCTCCCTATAGAAACCTTCTCAGATCTCCATTCTTTCTACTCCACTTACTAAGTCCTCTTACCATATTATTCTCCCATTTAAAATCAATTCCAAAATATCCTCCGTAAAGGTAGTTTTATTTTTATGCAAATTATTAAACACATCATGGGATGTTTAACAGCATTTCTAATATAATAGGATGAGGGAACTCTTTTACTCCCTATTTAAGTTACATTAAAAAGAAAAAAAACACCTCACATGAAGCTGTTTTTACTCCTAGGAGGGGGTTAAATGCCAAAGAAGAGCTTACTATGATACCAAGATCCCACATATTCT
Organism: Oreotragus oreotragus; assembly: GCA_006410675.1. Classification (NCBI taxonomy): domain Eukaryota; kingdom Metazoa; phylum Chordata; class Mammalia; order Artiodactyla; family Bovidae; genus Oreotragus; species Oreotragus oreotragus. Next base: position 155,188 of record SJYX01013760.1, on the reverse strand, counting down.
CTTATATTAGCAAATATGAATTGCAGAGAGCTGACATTTTTCTTAACTTACAAGCAGTTATAAAATCACAGAAACTTTAATAAGACAGAAATGGAACAAGATACAGAAGAGATATGTGCAGTCCTCTTTCTACGGCAGCATTATTCACAGTAATTAAGATATAAAGAGTCTACCAACAGATGAATGTGCGTATAGATAAATATACACACACAGTGGAATATTATTCAGCCATGGGAAAAAAGAAAATTGTGCCATTTGCAAGAACATGGATGGACTTTGAGGAAATTATGCTAAGTGAAGTCAGACATGGAAAAACAAACACTGGGTGATAGCTCTTATATGTGGAATCTATAATTCTTAAAACCAGACAATAATATCAGTGTCTAAAGGTGTATATTTGCAATTGGTCAATAAATAAGCCCTGGAGACATAACATTCAGTACAGTGATAAGAGACAACAAAACTGTACTATAACCATTAAATCTGCTGAGACTAGATCTTACTTATTCCCCACATGAGAATAATTAAGTGATGCCATAGGGGTTAGTTACCTAATACAATTAGAGCAATCATACAGCAATAAAAATGTATCAAATCAATGCATCAATCAAATCAATACTTCAAACTTATACCATACTGTACTGCAAATGTAACTTTTTTAAAAGTCAGGACAAGGCACTAGGATAAGTCTTAAAAAGTAGGGCCAAGAGAACAGCAAAAAAATGATCATCTAGTTTTCAGAAATAGTGATCTTCCTTGAAGGTGAAATATTCACCTCCCATCCCCATGCTGGGTCTAATTCATCTTCAAATGCTAATTCCTTTTGAAAATTGACCAAAGCAAGAAGCTCATGTAAAAGCTAGAGAAACAAAATGAGGAAGATGAAGGTCAAAGAAATACACACAGACACATTAAGACACACATATCCATTTTTCGCACACACTGAAATACCTGTTTGTGTGGATTGTACAGATTGTGCAAATTTTTTAAACAGTTTCTGATAATGTTCACATTCATTTCATAAGAAATACTGTGCTAAAGATAATTTCACCCTCACGAGAGAGCTGCCATTATTGTATAATATGTAGGTATGGATGCTGAATCTTTTGAAAATGCCCATGGAGATTTCAGAATATATTATCTGGTTACTTCATGTGAATTTTCCAGCATGCTGGCATATAAAGATGCTTTTAAAATGGTGAGTTATGTAACTGTATGATGATTCATGATTTGGGTCAAACTGGTTCTTCATTTTCAATTCTAGGCACCAGAGCTCTATGGTTTCCACACAAAAACCAATGGGAACAGTAACTAGGGGATTCGGCAAGAAAAACCATGGCTGTAGAAGCAGAACAGACTGCAAAAGATTTCTTGTGTTCGGTTGCTATTAAAAACGAAACAATGGACGTACAGAATTTTAACAAGTTTAAATTGTCATATAAATTTACAACACTGCCCTGAATTGACAAGGCAAAGAGCAGCGGTTCGAATTTATCATACTCCAGGCTGATTTCCATATGATAGGGAACAAGATTATACCTGCCAACAGACGAAAACTCTGCCATGCAACAGATCTCTGAAACATTAGGTGGTGTATCACAAAGACTCTGAACTTCTTACAACTTACTTTCGGTTTTCTTTTTCATCGAATTATTTCTTAGCAAATTCTGCAGGATGAAAGAACAGCTGAATTTCAGAGCTGCAAAGCCTCTCAGACGTGACTGAGGCTGAATGCCAAGACTCAGGAAAGGTAGGTGCTTACAGCTACCTGGCATCAAGTAAGTACACTGTCTTCACTAAGGTCTCCCCACTCAAAACTATGCTATTTGGTCAACTACTTCAATCCCACTATACCCAGCCAGTAATTTGTGGTATTTAATGGTTAGTTTATTAACAATATTTGGGAAGTATTTATAAGAACTGAAAGTGAACGTCGGTCCGAGTCTTTGTGACACCATGAACTATACAGTCCATGAATACTCCAGACCAGAATACTGGAGTGGGAAGCCTTTTCCTTCGCCAGAGGATCTTCCCAACCCAGGGATCGAACCGCATTACAGGCTGATTTTCTTACCAGCTGAGCCACAAGGAAAGCCCATTTATAAGAAAGCTGTGTTTGTTCTATTGCATTTGTTATACCTTTATCTGCATTAAAAATATAATCTACATTTTTAAAGATCTAACAGGCAATTCTCATTTGCATCCCAAGCTACTTGCATCATCATTTTGTGCAAGAAGAAGTTGTGAAGTATCAAAATGTCCATCTGATAGAAATGCAGGAAGACTGTCTGGAATTAACTGGAGTGAACAAACCACGAAATGTCTCTAAAAACATCCCATGAATAAAATTTGAAGGGCTGACAATCTAAAACTGCCTTAGGTCAACTTTAACTTTCACATGTGAAATTTGTCATTTTTCATGCTTTTTGAAAAAGGTGAATACATTTTGACCAGTTACTGCATTTTCTTAAAAAAAATAAAAAGTAAGTTGCTGCTGCTCCTAAGAAGTATAGCTATTCCCTGGAAGAATTATTTTATAAAACTTCAAACTGTATTTCTAATTACACAATAGACTTCTGTAATAAACTTCAGCCATATCATTTTCAAACAAACACAAAAATCCAGATGTTTGGCATTTATATGTAAACTCAGCTCCTGCTGTGAAAAACCAAATTAAAATGAACTCAGAAATGAAACTTAGGACCTATGAAAACAAAAACAAAACAAGCTAACAAACAAACAAAAAAAACATGCTATTGATTCTATTTTGCAGGTTGTTAGTTTGATCATTTATATATTTTTCCTTGTATCTGGGAAGATACACACATTCTTTCCCATTTTACCACAATTAATATAGTCCCTTGGATTTTGTAGGAGGAAGAAAAAGACAAAAAAGAAAAATCACAAACTTGCATGACTTAGTCCTATGGTTCATTCCTATGAAATGAATGCTCTTAAGTCTCTTGATGCTCACACATAAAAAAAAACCTTGTGACTATTATTATACAATCATCCCCAGTATATAACAAAAAAGATTAAATCACTGGACAAAGGTCTGTCTGTGGTCAGGCTGGATTCACATTCATTCAGATTGGTTGATTCCAAAGTCTGTTCTCTTTATCACTGGGCACCTTGGGTCCCAAATTATAGTGGTCAAAACCACTATTGGAAAATAAAAGAAAACAACTCAGTGTGGTGTCAGTATGTCCAAGATCACTTTATTCACTGGGTTAATTTCAAATCTTAAATTTCACATCTCTTTACACTCTCTCTTTCTCTCTCTCTCTTTCTCTCTCTCACACACACACACACATGTCAATGCTGCTTAAGACAATTATCATCCAATCCAAAGGAACTTGACTATGCCAGCTAAATGACTTAGAAAGCTCTGTTCTAACATCTCCACCTACATCCCAACTCCCTGTCCATCAAGAGCTTTAAATTTTCTACTGATGACACAGTTCTCTCATTTGACATCAAATGAAAAACGGACCTAAGTATTAGCAGGGAGAGAAAAGATGACCTGCTGCTGCTGCTGGGGCTGCTAAGTCGCTTCAGTCATGTCCAACTCTGTGCGACCCCATAGATGCCAGCCCACCAGGCTCCACTGTCCCTGGGATTCTCCAGGCAAGAATACTGGAGTGGGTTGCCATCTCCCTCTCCAATGCATGAAAGTGAAAAGTGAAAGTAAAATTAAGTTGCTCAGTCCTGTCTGACTCTAGCGACCCCATGGATTGCAGCCCACCAGGCTCCTCCATCCATGCGATTTTCCAGGCAAGAGTACTGGAGTGGGACACTGCCGTCTCTGAAAGATGACCTATATATTTTAAAAAAAAGAATACTCTAAGTTTATCTAAATCCTGTAAGGTACTCACTGTGTCACCCAAAATTTCAAACCCTAACCTTAGGTTAGTTAGTGACTTGGTTATAACAAGAAGTAAATGATACACCTGAAGGCTAGTATAGGAGATTAAGTAGTAAAGGAGATTTGAATGGTTAGAAAATTAGATATCAAGGGGTATTAAACCACCATCACTCAAATTTTAGAACTCCCTAATGGTGACTGCAGCAGTAAAATTAAAAGACGCTTACTCCTTGGAAGGAAAGTTATGACCAACCTAGATATTCAAAAGCAGAGACATTCCTTTGCCAACAAAGGTCCGTCTAGTCAAAGCTATGGTTTTCCAGTGGTCATGTATGGATGCAAGAGTTGGACTGTAAAGAAAGCTGAGCGCCAAAGAATTGATGCTTTTTAACTGTGGTATTGGAGAAGACTCTTTTAGAGTCCCTTGGACTGCAAGGAGATCCAACCAGTCCATCCTGAAGGAGATCAGCCCTGGGTGCTCTTTGGAAGGAATGATGCTAAAGCTGAAACTCCAGTACTTTGGCCACCTCATGCGAAGAGTTGACTCACTGGAAAAGGCTCTGATGCTGGGAGAGATTGGGGTGGGAGGGGAAGGGGACGACGACATGAGATGGCTGGATGGCATCACTGAGTCGATGAACGTGGGTCTGAGTGAATTCCGGGAGTTGGTCATGGACAGGGAGGGCTGGCGTGCTGCTATTCACGGGGTCACAAAGAGTCAGACGCGACTGAAATGAACTGAATGTATGAGTGAAATCTACTTACCTAAAGACTTGACAATTTAAGGAAAAAAAACCCAAAACATCAGCTTCTCTGATAGACCACTGCCTGTCTGGATTACAGGTGCTGCATTCTATTACCACAGCCATTTCTGTCAACAACTGTTTATTTAATCTTGAAGTCAAGGAAGAACAATTTTCTAGCAATACTGATTACTCATCATCTTGAATTATGTGTTTGTTTCCCTTCTATTTACAGGATTATGTCAAGATTAACATTTCAAAGTTGGCACCAATAAGAAATAACGTCTGTCTACAGGATAACCCATTGGTGAAACTCATTAAGCCATATTTGACAACTTTTTCATTTTTATGCTAAGTAAAAAGGAAAATAGAGTGAAGATTTATATTAGCATGAGATATAATTTTAAGATGTTATTGCCACTTTATTCTCCAAAAAGGAAGAATAATAGATTTATAGTTCTACCATAGGAAATAAATTTTATGAGCCCAGATCAGTCTGACAAACTAAAGTGAAAAAAATTCTAAAAATAATGACTACATAGAGGAAAGGAACTATTTCTTCTTATTCTATTTTTAAAAATTTGAAGCTAATGAAAAAAAAATTATTCCATGATCTTGACTACATTTCCATGCAGCATTGCTGACCTAGATGGATGGAATTATTCATGTACAAAAACATATTTAAGGACAAATCCACACTCCACATTCAAATATCTTTGTGTAGAACCAGAAGACATGGATGCTCTGTTTTGCTTACCACACCCTTAAAAATCTCTATACATTTTCATTTTATGCCTCACACAGAGTAAGGAATAAGATCAGGGACTGAGTTCAAAGAACACTTCAGTGAAATATCCACTTGAAGTTCAGAAAGGAATCCTTAACTAATTATTGACTTAAACATCCTGCAAACCAGGAACTGAGGCTGAAAATCACCCAGGGCAGACACTCTGGTTTTCACTGATGTGTTATCAGCATGCCACTCTGTAGCCCTGCACTCTCCCAATAGCAGACCTGGAGGCAGGACTTTCCCATCAGCAGAAGCATGACTGTATTTGCAGTAACATCAGGAATCAAGGCTCTTAAACACCTAACAAGTCTAAAATAGACTTTCCAGGTGTTCAAGAGATTGAAACAGTTCCCTGTGTGATACAATCTATTAAAACGCACTTCCAAAAATGAAAGGAAAATATTTCCAGAATAGAGAACTTAATTTTATGATGGCTTTTCATTTAACCACAGTATTTTAATAAACTTCCACTCAATGTGTACTTTGAAGCTTGTCAGAAAGACTTTCTATCTAAATGAGGGGGAATTTTTAAACAGAATTATCCTGTCTACCAAGAATGAAAAGAACACTCAACAGATCATAGCTGATTTCATAATAACATTACTTATGGAGAAAGCATCATTGCTTATGTCCTACCTACTGTCAAAGCATTTGTAACACACTTGTAAAAAGCCCAAAGAGAGCTGTGAGTACATATTCGTAGAGCGCAACACTGGAAATGCCGGATTCCCTCTGTTTTCCCTAAAACACTTTTAGAGATGTGCATACCACCCAAGCAGTCCCTTTAGAATCATTTCCATATTGTCAAAGAGTCTCCTTAGAAGCCAGGTTGAGTCTGCTGTTGAGTTAGTAAGTTAGTCACCTTAAATAAAGAATCACTTACTTTTATTTCCTAACTTCCTCACATTCCCAATGGTATGATTTCATTTTGAAAACAATGCTTGTTTAAAGTTCCAAGAAAACAGTTTTTGGAAGTTTTATGAAATCAAGGGTAACCACTTATGTGATTACCATATCATATAGAGCTATGCATGGAAGCATCAATGTTTTGTTTATACATGGATTGAGCTCCAATCTACAGCTATATTAAATTCTGAATCTGAATCTTTTCTATATTGGTACTAGATCTAAAAGAAAAAACAACAACTTCACTGTCAACAATTATTTAAATGAGAAAAAGGCCTAGAAGTTAGGACTTTTTCTTCCATTGTTTGGGACCCCAGCTGATGACCAGCAAATGAGCAATAAATGCTTGATGAGTGAAAAAACCCCAGTGAAAAGTTAAGTGACTGGCCCAGCTCTTTCAAAGCTGTTTCCAGCAGAACTGGGACATCTTGACATCTCAGCTTCCTATCTAGTAACAGTTTAATAATGCCTACTGATTTTTCTTTTATAATGGATGAATTCTTCCTCTTTACTTCTTAAGGGACTGTAATTTATAAGGTAAAAACTACCAGGCATCAAATATTTAACCCATATAAGTGCCAAGATTCGTTTTTAAAGCACCACCAAACATATTAAGTGTTGGCCAGTTTCATTTCCATGACTGACTGGCATTAGGGGAACTTGGAAACTTGCATAGTCTGGTTTCATGAACTGCACTTTCCAAAGAAACAAGGTTTATTCTTTATGCCACCAAATAACAGAAACAAAGTCCACCATATAAAAATATATTACAAACTCAACCTTTGAAAATAACCTATAAAAATTCAATTTAATGTAAACAACAAGTATGAAGGAAAAAATAGCTCTAATTCACTTGTAAGACTGTGAAGTTTCACTGTTGTTTGAGATCACAGCATGGAGACATTCAAACACATTCCTGAACCCTCTTTCTTCTATCCAACAAATACTTACTAAGCAGCTCAAGTTGCCCCTGGAAGTGGAGGCTTTCCCAGAAACACCATATACTCAGGAGGGCACAGCGCCCAAGGCTAAGACAAGAGACAGTCAATACAGAATCACCTAAATAATACTTTGTCATTGTGATAAACATTATAAAAATGAGATTGAAAACACAACTGTGAAATAAGCATCACTGGAACATCTCAGCTTCCTATCTAGTAACAGTTTAATAATGCCTACTGATTTTTCTTTTATAATGGATGAATTCTTCCTCTTTACTTCTTAAGGGACTGTAATTTATAAGGTAAAAACTACCAGGCATCAAATATTTAACCCATATAAGTGCCAAGATTCGTTTTTAAAGCACCACCAAACATATTAAGTGTTGGCCAGTTTCATTTCCATGACTGACTGGCATTAGGGGAACTTGGAAACTTGCATAGTCTGGTTTCATGAACTGCACTTTCCAAAGAAACAAGGTTTATTCTTTATGCCACCAAATAACAGAAACAAAGTCCACCATATAAAAATATATTACAAACTCAACCTTTGAAAATAACCTATAAAAATTCAATTTAATGTAAACAACAAGTATGAAGGAAAAAATAGCTCTAATTCACTTGTAAGACTGTGAAGTTTCACTGTTGTTTGAGATCACAGCATGGAGACATTCAAACACATTCCTGAACCCTCTTTCTTCTATCCAACAAATACTTACTAAGCAGCTCAAGTTGCCCCTGGAAGTGGAGGCTTTCCCAGAAACACCATATACTCAGGAGGGCACAGCGCCCAAGGCTAAGACAAGAGACAGTCAATACAGAATCACCTAAATAATACTTTGTCATTGTGATAAACATTATAAAAATGAGATTGAAAACACAACTGTGAAATAAGCATCACTGGCTCAATATTAGTAATATTTGGATTTTTTCCATTTTCTTGATGGCAAATAATAATAATGTTTAAAAACTAAAGGCGAGGGGGGTGGGGAGCAGGGAAGACATGGTAACAGAACATGAAGTCTTCAGTTAGAAAATGAAAATCAGGGATTCCCTGGTGGCCGAATGGTAAAGAAGGAAACCTGTGTTTCACAGGTTCGATCCCTGATCTGGGAAGATCCCACATGGCTCAGAGGAACTAAGTCAGAGCAAGCAACCTAATGGGTGTGGCCCAGCCATTGAGCTTGGGCTCTCCAGCCCTGGAGCCACAACTCCGGAGCCCGGACAACCTTAGTCCAGGCTCTGAGAGGCCCGAGAACCTCAACTAGAAAAAAGGCTGAGCAGCAAGCAATGAAGACCCAGCATGGCCAAAAATTAACAGGCAAGTAAATACATTTTTTTAAAAAACAGAAAATGAAAATCAAACTTTGCCTAAGGGTGCCACATATCAATCTTATATTAAATCTTTGGGGGGAAGGACTTGGGTCATACAGCAGAACCACTCAGAATTTTCAATACAACAAATTGATATGCTTCTCAACGTTTATTGATGTTGACTCTGACCTCAAAGAACTATGCCAGTTTCTCTTGAAATGATGTACTGGAAAGATGAACTATGTCATAAGGCTACTTTGAGGTATTTTCTGTTACAAACAGCTAAAGGTTGAAGTAATTGCGTGTATGTGTGTGACGTGGGGGGTGGCATTAGATAGCACTATTTGAATTGCACTTCCTACCCATGGGTTCTTGAATTCAACCAACCATTGGTCAAAATATTTGCTTGTATCAAGTATGAGTAATCCAGAAGGGAGTATACGGGAAGACGGACATAGGTTATATAAGGGACACTGGGCATTTTCAGACTTCGGTATCCACAGGGGTCATGGAACCAACCAACAAAGATGTCAAGGGATAACTGTATGATTAATTCACACATCCCATAGGGTAATGGCAAATAACTGAGAACGCTTATGCCAGAAACTGGAATATAACAGTGAAGTCCTGAGGCCATACATTGCCTGGCTCTGATTTAGCTGAAGGCTGAGACATTACAGATATTAAAATGAAGTATGTATGTATACATATAATCTGTATATACTATAATATTACAAAATATTACTGCAATCAAATAAAATGTCATCCTTATGATCCCCTGAGGTGGTGCAGTGGTTAAAAAAGCCGGCCTGCAGTGGAGGAGATGAGGGCTCAATCCCTAGGTCAGGAAGATCCCCTAGAGGAGGAAATGGCTCCACACTCCAGTCTTCTTGCCTTGGACAATTCCATGGACCAAGGGCTACAGTCCATGGGGTTGCAAAGAGTCAGCCAGCACTTAGCGAATACACAACAACAATTAGGACTAGCACTCTGAACATAGTACGAGCTTCTCAAATCTTATTTTTTTAACATTTTATTAGAGAACTACAGAGCTTTCTCTGTTACTAAGTTATCAGTATTTCCATGTATGATTATTACAGACAAAAAAATGAATGAGTAACCAGAACACTAACAGATTAAAAATGTACACCAAAATGGTGCAATATTTACCAGGAGTAGACAAGCACTGTAACAATTACCTTTATAAAGATTACTGACAAAATAACAATAGCAATCAAATATATGTAACTATGTAACTATTTAAACTCCTAACAAAGGCTTTTATGATACTGTTAGCAGTAACACAGCAACTCCCATAAAATATGACTTAATATCACCCTGATAAGAGTTTAGGTACATATAGCCATTGTTATGTGAAAAACATATTTTTAATATGTCACAAGCCAACAGGATTTAATTACCACACCTACTTCAGACTATTAGCTATTTCACTCAAACCTGAAAAAATAATATTTATGTGGCCATTGAGATTCACTATGATTGATGTGATCTTTTGTGTTATTCCCTTTATAGTCACTCACATTTGTTAAAAAATAACAAGGAAAAATGAAAGGGGAAATGTGTGTTTTTGTTTTGCAACAAAGCTTTTCAGATGATGATGACTAACCTCTTCCTTTGAAGACAAAAAGCCTCTGTAACTAATGTACATAGAAATATGTTCTTTACTATGTGCATTAGGCAAAGAAAGGAAAAAGAGGGGGAGAGGGGAGCTGAAGGACTGAAGCCAGAATTCAAAGCAACCTAGGCAAGATTGAGTCCATGAAAGCTGTCAGAAAGTTATTATTCTTATTCTCAATTTCTTACAGCTCATCTGCTCTCAAGGAAGAAAACTCGTAGTTTCTTTAAACCATATCCACAACAGATCTCACTTGAAAGGAAACACAGCGAGTGATTTGGCATGAATGGGTGTATTACCAATTTTCCAGCATCACTACTGAATATTTATGTCGTGACGAATGATGATACTGGTGAAATATTTTAACACGAAGCCTTGCCTTGTAAATCGTCTGAATGATGTTGTGTCAAAACAACACCTACCATAAATCAGAGGTTTTAGGACCAGTATTTCTTGTTCTAACACGCTACCTGCTCAGCAGAATCACTTGTGCGAACAGGCATAGATTAATGTGCGCTAAGCAGAGCCATCTTACCGCCTAACTTATAGAGCTATAATTTAACAGGCCTATTATCGTCAAGGTAATTTTGACAGTGCTGAAATATTATCCTTGTTAAGAATATGCATTTAGCACAAACCTCAGTGGTCATTTGCACTGAATAAACAGACATGGATCCCTACAATTATTCTTCTTTTCTACCAATGACTTTTTCCTAGCAAGGCAGCAGTCCGTTGACAACTGAGTTTATAAATACTATAGCAAGATAGTTATTCTCAATAGTACAAAAAGCTCAGCACGTCGCTTTCAATTTACTTTCCACTACTTCATGAGTTCATCGGCAACTTGAAGTGGAGGCTAATGAGTCCCTTTCCAGATTTAAGAAAGGGCAATCGTTCAAACCTCGACCACCCCTCCTCCTCCTCCTAGAGCACAAAAGTCACTCGTGTGAAACAAACATACTGGCCACAACCCAACGGACTGCATTTTCCTCAGAGAAGATACACAACACCGACTGACACCGGGCTTAGTGTCGTAAAGCCAAATTAGCCAACAGAAAGGAAATCTACAAATATTTATTTGGAATCCATTACACGCAAAGCTCTAAGCCAAGTGTTTTGCCATAATAATTAGGCAGGAACAAACAGGACAACTATCTTCTCATCTTGTCTCCAAATCAAAGGGTGAAACTTTAGACACTTGATGAAGATAAAATGTTTCTGCTAACTCTGACTGCGTGGATGAAAAGTGCGTGACAAATATTTATTTGGAATCCATTACACGCAAAGCTCTAAGCCAAGTGTTTTGCCATAATAATTAGGCAGGAACAAACAGGACAACTATCTTCTCATCTTGTCTCCAAATCAAAGGGTGAAACTTTAGACACTTGATGAAGATAAAATGTTTCTGCTAACTCTGACTGCGTGGATGAAAAGTGCGTGATCATAATATCTTCCAAAGCTCATGTTTGACTCAGGTCCTACAACTGATCATATTCTACTCTTAGGAATAAAAATAAAATCCAGTAAACATGTCAGCAGTGGCCTATTTCAGTTACTAGGGTAAACCATATAAATTAAGAAATCCAAACACCACCTTTGAATTGCTAGTTATTTCAGGACAGCAAAAGGGTCTAATGTTTCAGACTTAATGAACCTCAACAATGCTTTTAAAAACTGTAACACTACAGAATACAGAGCCTCAGGCCATAAAAATAGAATTTCCAAGAAAGCTTTAGTATAAAAACAACCAGATTCTGCAGTAAGGTGCCCCTTACAGTATATCCCTGAAATAATGTAGATCATGCTGCCCTCTTGTGCCAGATGTAGAAAATAAAACAAATTTTTTCCTCACAAGGGAAAAATCTGGGTTTTTAACAGAAATCATCTCTGAATTTCTAAATGACTTACTGTAGACTTGCGATTTGTGTTACCCGAGTATGAAGATCTAATGCAAGTCGACCTCAGAGACAGAAGACAAAGGTTGGCTATTAAGATGTGGCCGTGACAAACAGCACAGGAAGGCAGCCCACATGCCCAAAAGGTACTATTCAAACCCAGCTGCAATCAAAACATGCAAGAAATGCCTGCTCCGGCTCCTGAGAACTTGTAATTCTCTAATAAGCACACACCGGAAGTGGGACGTCCCTGGTGGTCAAGGGTTAAGAGTCCACCTTCCAATGGGGGGGTGGGGTGGGGTGGGGTGTGTGGCTTCGATGCCTGATCAGGGAACTAAGTAAGATCCCACAAGCCACGTGGTGCAGCAAAAAATATTTATAAATAAGTACACATTAAAATAAATAAATATCCATTCATTAAAAATACGACCTCAAAAAAAACTTAATGAGGCTTCCTTGGTGGTCCAGAGGTTAAGAGTCCACCTTGCAATGCAGGGAACACTGGTTTGATCCGTGGTCCAGGAAGATCCCACGTGCCTCGGAGCAACCAAGCCGTGGGCTGCGACTCCTGGGCCCAGGCTTAACAGTCTGTGCTGCACGATAACAGGAGCCACTGCAAAAAGAAGCCTGTGCAACACAAGGAAGAGGAGCCCCCACAAGCTGTAACTGGAGAAAGCCCACAAGCAGTAACAGAGACCCAGCACAGCCAAAAACAGCTAAAAAATAAAATTAGGTTTTTTTAAAACTTAAGAACTAAATAAGTCAACATATAATACCATTACCGAGGGGTGTCCCAGGTGGTACCAGAAGACTTAGAAAAAGTAGGTTCAGTCCCTGGGTCAGGGGAATCCCGTGAAGAAGAGCATGACAACCAACTCCGGTATTCCTGCCTGGAGAATCCCAAGGACATGGGAGCCTGGCGGGTTACACTTCATAGGGTTGCATAGAGTCGGACAGGACTGAAGCGACTTAGCACTCATATACCATTACCAAAATACGTCAAAGGAAGAAAGTGAAACAGAGAGATGGGTGAGATAACGGGAGGGAAAAGGAAGAGAAAAGGAAAAAAATGAAACCTAGTTTTCCCATGCTAAGGCCACGCACAGATAATAAAACACCAGTAGGCAATGAAGCATCACATTATAGGAACAAAGTAAAGCTCGTGCATCAAAATATAGTTTCAAAATAGAGAGCAGCCACAGGAGCACTGCTGCAAGGCTAAACTGCAGGCAGAGAAACCACGCACTTTCCAGGCTGACGCTTCCTTCCTTCACAGAATACGATAAATACAATGAAAGTAAGGGAACTTGCGAACTTGGTAGAGCAACTGGTGTTTTCAGCAACTTCCCATGGAACCCTGCAACTGGTGTTTTCAGCAACTTCCCATGGAACCCTGGTTCTAGCACAAGCAGTGCAGTTACAGCCAGTTACTCCCCTAGTGTCTAACCAAACTCATGAAGACCTGGGATGAAGCATCAGAATGGAAACAGAACATTTAGAGTGGGCCGACCGGTGGATGAATGTACAAGGCCTTGAGACCATCCGCTTCAGGGTCATTGAGAACCCACTGGCACATGTGGGCTTGGAGACAAGTGGGACCAAGGGAACTCTGGTGAGATGAGTGCAAATCCAGGCAGACTGGGGAAGGCGCAGAGCCGCTGGGCCTCTGTCTGAGTTTCCAACTTCACCACCCCAAGGCCAAAGTCCTTCGTTTCATCACTTTTCTAACTCTGGGAGGCTGTCAGGATCCTGGAATCATAGGAAATGTACTGACCTCCTAGGATATCCTGGAGAGAGACACACTTCATGATCACTACATGCTACAGGGGAAACAGACTTCCAGAGTCTGTTTCCAGAATCAAATCACCCACAATTTTATGCTGGGAAGTTTGTTGAATTAATCCCAGATATTTAAGGTAACTTAGAAATTGAGGGACTTCCTGGCAGTCCAGGGGTTGAAACTTCGTCTTCCAACACAAGGGTTGTGGGTTTGATCCCTGATCAGAGAGCCAAGATCCCACATGCCAAGAAAAAAAAAAAAGAAAATCAAAACAGAAGCAAAAAGTTGAGCAAGTCACTCTCTCTGCTGTAGAAGGGGATTAAGAAAATATATATTATAACTATTAGGGTACACATAATCAGTAACCTCAACTATGAGGCATAATTCTTACACATTACTTGTTTTTCCAAAGAAGAGCAAGATAAAACAAGTATAAAAAATTTTTATTCAAACAGAAATTTAAAATTCATCACTTAAAATTTGGCATTAAAAAAAAGTTTTGCTCTACTAACAAAAGAGTAAATACATCGTGGCTCCTAACCCTTTTGGGCGAGGCAGGCCTGTCTTTGCAGTACTATTTGGGCTTCTATTTTCTTGAAGGAATCAGGTCCTGTTAATAGTCACAGGACGGGGAGACAAGATACACCCTAGTGTGCCAGCTGCAGTAAGATGAGTGATTTGAAGAGTTACGCTTGGGCCCAAATCCCTAAATAATTAATTAACCAGCATCTGGAGAAGCCTACAGGGGTTGATGCTTCCAACATGATGACTGGAATTTTCACATTACCTGAAAAGCGGAGCAAGACCGCCATAACAGCACAGACTCCTCCAGTTGCTTTGTCTCCACTGCCTTATAGTAAGACGAGATCTGTATGGGCCGCTGCAGCTTCCCATCCTGTGCTCCACCCAGTGCTTGGAGGAAACATGTGCAGGATGGATCTACACAAGATGCTGTACCCACAGCCTCATTTAATCCCCACACAGTGATACAGGAAGGGCAGCAGTCATCCCCATTTCACAGGAGACGAAGTGCCCACATAGCATGTGGTCACTGACTCGAAGAATCATTAAGGCCCTGGCTTCGAACTGAACGCTGTCAGTGTACTCACCTGCATAATTCTAACAGTATCGACATTCTGGCAAGTGTGGGAATCGCACCCCATTTTCCAGATAAAACTGAGACAAAGAGTAACCAACACATAAGTATTAATTAAAATTTGACCATTAGTAACTAGCACCAGGATTGAACTCAGGCAGTTGGCTCCACAGACCACACTTCAAAACCAAGACAGACAACATCCTGCCTTGAGATCTGCCTGCCCAATAGATCTACCTTGCTTTCGCCTTGGTCACACGCCTAGCTGATGGCCAGGCCAAGGCTACTTCTGTCTTTCTGTAGCCCACCTCCCTGCCTCAACAAGTCCTGTCAATCATAACCTGCAAAAACAAAGTCACCCCGGGCCTCAGCACAAGTCTAGTCAACTAGACAGAGTGGACCCATCCACTAATGAACCACCTCTTCATGGAAACATAGCTCAGGAGGCTACATTCTGAAGTAAGACAGGTTGAAGGCCTCAAGGTGGAGTAAGCAAACACTGGGAAACCTCCCAGGACACTCATACTGAGAAACTTACTACTGAGCATCCAGCTTCTACGTATGTACCACAAAGCCTCTTACATGCTACCAAAACTCCACTATAAGCTATACAGTTATTTTAACTGAAGAGGATATCTACATTAAATTAATCTTGGATGTTAATTAATTACTCATTACCATTTTAGGTAAATCTCATACTCAGGGCACAAGCCAAAGCTCTATGATCCTAGATATGCATGGGCAATGAAAGAAAAAACCACAGAGCTTGTCTTGAGTAGAGATTCAGTGTAACAAGGTTCAAGTAGAGACCTACCTAAAGTATCTAACACCGCCTATGTTTTAGCAACAAGCACAAAATATGTAAATATGTTTGCATTAAATGTAGAGAGGTTCATTTGCCACACAAATCAGCTCTTAAATCATTCTGCAAAGTGAGCATACATTTATATTTCCACATTCATACAAAATTGGAATAAAAGTTTATACGCCCTTATATTCAGATATACCCTGGTGGAAGAAAAATATCGGTAAAGTTTTTCGCACAAAATGGATTGATATGCACAGAGATTTTCCTCCAAGCAATTCAAATGTCAAAAGTAATCAGGCATCGGTAGGGAATGGATACATGTATATGTGTGGCTGAATTCCTTCACTGTTCACCTGAAATTATCACAGCACTGTTAATTGGCTATTGCTAAGTCACTTCAGTCGTGTCCGACTCTGTGCAACCCCATAGATGGCAGCCCACCAGGCTCCCCCGTCCCTGGGATTCTCTAGGCAAAAACACTGGAGTGGGTTGCCATTTCCCTCTCCAATGCATGAAAAAAGCAAAATCGCTCAGTCATGTCCGACTTAGCGACCCCAAGGACTGCAGCCTACCAGGCTCCTCCATCCATGGGATTTTCCAGGCAAGAGTACGGGAGTGGGGTGCCATTGCCTTCTCCATTAATTGGCTATATCCTAATACAAATTGTTTTTGATGTTATAAAAAATAAAATTAAAAAAAGTAATCAGGCATTAAGTACAATAACAAGGCATAATTACAAGTTCCTTCACTATTCACTTGAAATCATCACAACATTGTTAATTGGCTATATTCCAATACAAAATGTTTTTGGTGTTAAAAAGAATTAAATTTTTTTAAAAAGGAATCAGGTGTTAATTAAGTAGGATAACAAGACACACTGAAAAATCTGCTGTCTGACCTACCTATTGGATTTCTATCGAAGAACAATACCGGAGCTCTCAAAATGGACTCGAACATTTGGTTGTGCAAAGTTTGTGAAGAACTAACAAGGACAAAGAATACCAACAGAGATCTGGCGATGCCAAACAGGACAGTGGATGCAGTTAACCCTGAAATAAAGAAACATCATTAAGCCCAAGATCTCTGCCTTTGATTCAAGAAGGCTAAGCCATGCCAAGCAGTTTATAAAGATATTATATCCTTATCTCATCAAGTATCTGGATTTTAGAAGTTTAACTCATTCNATCTAACACCGCCTATGTTTTAGCAACAAGCACAAAATATGTAAATATGTTTGCATTAAATGTAGAGAGGTTCATTTGCCACACAAATCAGCTCTTAAATCATTCTGCAAAGTGAGCATACATTTATATTTCCACATTCATACAAAATTGGAATAAAAGTTTATACGCCCTTATATTCAGATATACCCTGGTGGAAGAAAAATATCGGTAAAGTTTTTCGCACAAAATGGATTGATATGCACAGAGATTTTCCTCCAAGCAATTCAAATGTCAAAAGTAATCAGGCATCGGTAGGGAATGGATACATGTATATGTGTGGCTGAATTCCTTCACTGTTCACCTGAAATTATCACAGCACTGTTAATTGGCTATTGCTAAGTCACTTCAGTCGTGTCCGACTCTGTGCAACCCCATAGATGGCAGCCCACCAGGCTCCCCCGTCCCTGGGATTCTCTAGGCAAAAACACTGGAGTGGGTTGCCATTTCCCTCTCCAATGCATGAAAAAAGCAAAATCGCTCAGTCATGTCCGACTTAGCGACCCCAAGGACTGCAGCCTACCAGGCTCCTCCATCCATGGGATTTTCCAGGCAAGAGTACGGGAGTGGGGTGCCATTGCCTTCTCCATTAATTGGCTATATCCTAATACAAATTGTTTTTGATGTTATAAAAAATAAAATTAAAAAAAGTAATCAGGCATTAAGTACAATAACAAGGCATAATTACAAGTTCCTTCACTATTCACTTGAAATCATCACAACATTGTTAATTGGCTATATTCCAATACAAAATGTTTTTGGTGTTAAAAAGAATTAAATTTTTTTAAAAAGGAATCAGGTGTTAATTAAGTAGGATAACAAGACACACTGAAAAATCTGCTGTCTGACCTACCTATTGGATTTCTATCGAAGAACAATACCGGAGCTCTCAAAATGGACTCGAACATTTGGTTGTGCAAAGTTTGTGAAGAACTAACAAGGACAAAGAATACCAACAGAGATCTGGCGATGCCAAACAGGACAGTGGATGCAGTTAACCCTGAAATAAAGAAACATCATTAAGCCCAAGATCTCTGCCTTTGATTCAAGAAGGCTAAGCCATGCCAAGCAGTTTATAAAGATATTATATCCTTATCTCATCAAGTATCTGGATTTTAGAAGTTTAACTCATTCATGACATACATTTTTAAAAGAAGAAAACAAAAAGCACTATTTTCCTCTCATTA
This sequence comes from Oreotragus oreotragus, assembly GCA_006410675.1. Classification (NCBI taxonomy): domain Eukaryota; kingdom Metazoa; phylum Chordata; class Mammalia; order Artiodactyla; family Bovidae; genus Oreotragus; species Oreotragus oreotragus. Next base: position 137,010 of record SJYX01013760.1, on the reverse strand, counting down.
AATATAAATTTCATGAGGGAGAAAGAAATGAAGTGTATAACAAAATTTCATTCCAGTATTTCCTAATTCAATTATAAGTTTCAATAAAACTCAGAAGAATTTTTAAAAGTTGTTAGTCTTCTCTTCTTCACATTTCACTTCTTAATAATTACAACGTCTCATAATCTAAAATGGTGAAAGGCTTTGGTATCGGCATGTTAAGGAATAGGAAACAGCAGAAATACTATCATGTCCTTATAGACAAACCCAAGTAGCTTTAAAGAGTATAAAAATACCACATAAACTTGAAAGCAAAAAAATCTAACTGAACTGTAGGAAAATACAAATTATAAATATAAATGAACAGCAGCATTTAAAATTACATTTTGTTAATGATAGAAATGAGTACCACTATGCATATAAAAATTAGAATACCCTCCCAACATCTTTTGAAGTCACAATGCTAAACAGAGGGGGAATAACTTCTGTAATAAATATTCCATTAAGTACTTTATTCCCTTCTGATGAGACACTTAAATTCTGAAATTTAAATTTCAGTATTTAAATTCTGAAAGCTATTCAAATTTCTGGGCTCCATCAACAGATATTTGCCTTAGCCCCCCATCCTATATGAGTATATAACATAAACCCCCCTCCACCTTCCTCCTTCAAGCCCCCATAGTCTAGCAATTCAGAAGGTAAATAGCTAATGGATTTAGAGTTCTTAGCAAGAGATCAACAAAATACATATAAAATTTCAATGAGTGGGTTCTTACAAAGATAACTCACTCTATCTTTGCAGAAAGCTTGTATATTTCCTGTGTAAATATTTAAAATTTTAGATGAGGATTTCCTTTTAAAAGTATGCAATGCCATGTATATTCTAGGCACTGGTGTGAAAACAAAGAGCTGTGTTGATATTAGCAGGCAAGCCAGATGCTAAATTAATCACACAGTTATGGACATAATAACACTGTGATCTCAGGAAAGAAGGAGCAGGAACCCTAATGCCCAGACACTGGATTTCTCCCTGCTTAGCTTCTGCCTTAAGTAATTAGTAAAGCCCAAGAGATGAGCAGTGTGGCGAAGGAGAGTTTGCACACCTGCGAGGCAGTAATGCTTTTATTTGGGACCCTGGCTGCCAGAGGATTTCAACCAAGGTCAATAAATGCCAAGTTTCATTCAGAAAGAATTGGAACAATCTGAACCATAAGGTGGGGATCTGTTTCTAATCCCCTCACACATCCATAAAATGATATAAGATTTAGCTAAAGCAACCTATTAGAATAGACAATAGTCACATATTTCCAGTGGCTGATTTTCTCAATATGCAATGCTGGTTTAACTTCCAAAATCCAGTACAGAGCAAATTAAGAGTCTTCATTCAACCTCTTTTCTTCTAGCAGATTTTTAAAATAATTATTCTAATTAATTCACAGAATAAACGCGGCTGGCTCAGAAACTTAATCTGTTAAGACATTACTGAATTACTCCTGGAAGCCCTAGGTGCTCACATGGGCTCATTGTAAGCGACTCAGACTCTCGGATAATAGACCAGATGACTCAACTTTACCTGAGTAAATTCCTAAGTACCAGTTCAGATCGAGCTTCTCGGTTACATTTCCTTGTCCATTAACAGTGACATTCAGGGCACTCTGTTGATTGGCCCTAGGGAACAGGGAAGAAAAAAAGATTACATGATAGATACAATTAGGTAAATACAAAAAAGAATTTATCCTTGATTTAGGAGACATGATTTATGCTGCAAAGTGTTTCCCAGCTCACAAGGCCCTGTGTTTCTCTACCGTAAAAAAATTTCAATTTGAATCGCAACTTTCAGCTCTCTGTCTTGTGAGGAAGCTGCTAAGGATCACGGGAGGGTCACACGGGAGGATCTCTACTTTTTCTTCAGGGAAACTACATGACAGTCAGAAGAGGAGGCTGAACAAGCAAATTTATCCTTGATTTAGGAGACATGATTTATGCTGCAAAGTGTTTCCCAGCTCACAAGGCCCTGTGTTTCTCTACCGTAAAAAAATTTCAATTTGAATCGCAACTTTCAGCTCTCTGTCTTGTGAGGAAGCTGCTAAGGATCACGGGAGGGTCACACGGGAGGATCTCTACTTTTTCTTCAGGGAAACTACATGACAGTCAGAAGAGGAGGCTGAACAAGCCCCCTCCTCCCTCGCCGACTCTGTGGAAAAGCGAGGTTTGTGTAGATTTCACAGCACTTTGGGTCAGACCAGGAATCACTCACCAGTATGAAAGCCACCAATCCTGCAGGACGTAGGCAACCTGGAGCAGGAAACAACAGTCACTCACACACTGATGTCACTGAGCCTCACACCCCACTCACTAGGATGGGGGACAGAAAGGCTCCAGAACACGGAGACGGTCCTTCCAGCTTAGGTCTACGCCAAGCCCCACACCCCAGATGACCACAGGTCAGGGGAGGGCATGCTACATTTTAATACCTCTAAAAGACATTGTTTATTTCTAGAATCTCTCTGTCATGTACACACACCACCACCAAGCTCCACTTATTTTGCTTTGCACATATAACACTTTTCAATGCAAATCCCAGTGGACTGCAAAACACAGTATTTATATACATGTCAGGATTTTTCAAAGGATAAAAGCTTGATAGGTGCTGTGGTGGCCAGTTTTCTGTGTCAGTTTGGCCATACCAGTCTCCACTGATTCAACAAAATACTAGTCCAGATGTTGCTGCGAAGGTATTTTGTGGGTGTGGTTCACATCCATCATCAGAACTTGCAGGAGGTCACCCTCAACACTGCGGTGGCCTCGTCCACTCGGACGAAGATCTTAAGAGCAAAACCTAAGGCTTCTTGGAGGAGGAAGAAATTCTGCCTTAAGACAGCAGGTTCAGCTCCTGCCTGAGGTTCCAGCCTGCAGGCCTGCCTTTCTGATTTCAGATTCACTCAGACAGATGATCCCACAACCTCATGAGCCAGTTATTTGAAATAAATCTCTTAATTCGCATATTAAAAAATAATAATAATACAATAAGGTAAGCACAGTATAAACAGTATTAAAAATATCAGCCTTAGGGCAGAAATCAAAATAAAAATTGTTCCTTTGCAGCTTATTTTATTTTTATTTAATCAAATATAAACAAGAGGGTTTTTTTTCCATGGAAAAAAATAGGAATAAAAATCCTTCCTTACCTGAGCTGCAAGGTTTACTAGAATGAGGAAAATGATGATAAACCAGTGAGCACCGGCTGTGAAGTAATTCTTATAAGCCTTAAAACCAACTTTTCCTTCCGAACGGGTCTCCTCAGTTAGGGTAACCTGTATATTCTCGGTCTTGGAAGGAAAGGCAGAGAGAGACAAAAAATTTAAATATTGAACCTTCCATCAACAATAACCTCCACTGCAGAGCTGCGGTGAAACAGACACAACTGATTTGCTGGTGGGAGGGCAAGATCCTACAGAGAGAAGAGTGCGGAAACTCGAAGCCAAACCATGCGTGCGTTTACCCAGCCTTGCCAACTCTAGAGATCTATCAGAAATAAGGAAATGTCACCTGCGAAATGCTACTCATTTTCAAGTGCCTTTGCTTAAACAGCATGATTAACCGCACATGTACAAAATACCTGATTAGAGCATAAATGCAGATGCTTTCTCCAAAATAATACACGAAATGGTATATAACCAAAGTATCCGTGCAATTTATTTGTGCCCGTCAATGACGATAGAGTGGTTCCTGAGTGTGGAAGCTGAATGCTCATCAGAATCATCCAGAATCCCGGGTTTGGACAGTGAGAGTCTGGACACTGAGAAAACTGCTAGATGATCTTAAAGGAGACCTAGTGCATTGTCCGTTTCTGTCCGCAGGATTTAGAATATATTACACAGTCACATGGGCCAAAGGTTTGTTGCCTACCGGATATGCGAGATGACAACTTAAAAAAGGGGGTACCCTAACCCTAGCCCCACCCCCTGAAGCCCCACCCACTAATTTGTTCTATGTCTTGAAAAATAAGAAAGGAAGACGGGAACACATTCCACACTGTCTGCTGTGTGTTGGGTGCTTTGCACCCTTTTGACAGAGGTGTCCTGTCACAGATCATCTGATGATGAAGCAAAACAACGCCATCAGTCACCTGCAATGTTAGAATATTCCAACATAAAGCAAATGGCAGTCATAGCAGGCTAGGAATGAGGGATTCTGGAAATTAACCATCTGGATGAATAAGGGAAGCCAGGGTCCACCAGAGCACATACAATTAACTATGGTAACATCAAGAGTTCCACTGTCAATACCACATACATCAGGCAAGTCCTAGCAGTACAACCAGGACTTGTCTCCATCCTACACCAAAAAGGAAGAGCCGAATCAGGCTGGCTCCCTGCTTGCTAATTCTACCAATTTCATGGAACAAGGCCGTGGAAATTTGGTGTTTTCTTTGGAACAAAGAGATGTCATAAACAGAGCAGACTGAAGGTCCATGAGGCCACCAAGAGTGACAGACCCAGGCATGCTGCAGGATAACAAACTCACGTCTGGGCCCTCTGGAGTGGCCTCTTTCAAAGAGGGTCTGGAAGACTGTTGAGACCAAACCGAAGATTCGGAAAAGGTGCGATTCCTCAGGGTGGGAGTTTCTGGAACCGGAGATGGTTCAGCCTCCTCATTCTCCTTCTTTAAAAGGGAACCAAAATCTATCCCGGATTTCAGGAACTCAGTGTAAGTCCCCTTTTGCACCATTATGCCCTAAAACAGCAATAAAGAATTTGAGAGTTTGTGGTTAAGCTGTGTAACAGTAATCGTTACAATTCACAATCATCATTTATGATATCTATCTTCTTTGTGAATTGTACCTTCTATCATTAAAACTATTCATCTTCGTTTCATTTCAAACAAATAATTTTTAAAAATTTGAGAGGAATGGATTTTTCATTTGATAATACTAACCAATTGTTTATACATGCGTGTTATGCATGCTAAAGCACTTTAATCGTGTCCGACTCTTTGCTACCCCATGAACTGCATAGCCCGCCAGGCTCCTCTATTCATGGGATTCTCCAGGCAAGAACACTGGAGTGGGTTGCTTTTTTCTCCTCCAGGGGATCTTTCCCACCCAGGAATCAAACCTGCGTCTCTTATGTCTCCTGCACTGGCAGGCAGGTTCTTTACGACTAGCGCCACCTAGGAAGCTAATGGTAAACACTAATCAAGAGAAGTAAACCGATATTAAATTCTGATGTTTGTAAGAAAATGATCCTGAGGTCTGAATTTCTGGTGGAGAAATCTAGTTGAGTTCAACTAGAACAGAAGTGAGCACTGTGCTCTCTGCCAAACCCTGGGTAAGGTTTGGGGACGTGAAAGAAATGTGTGCTCATGTGTTAAAGACGGAGTCCGTTGGGCACTTACAAAAGTAAGAAATACAGAGTTTGGTGGCAGGATCAGCACAATCTCTTAAGACAACATGGAAAGTTAGAGAAGCCTCATGAGACAAGCAGAAATTTTTAAAAAGTCCACTGAGGGGGGATATTCTGGGAAACAAATCTGTTGGCACAGAGGTGAGCACGGGAACGCCTGTGTAGGTAAGGGTCTCTAGGCAAGTCTCTGCTGCCCACTGCCACAGTACCACGTGTCTGACTAGGACGGGCCTGGAGCAAATGACCTTGCACGAGAAACCAAGAGATAGGTCTTCAGTCTTTAACACCTCCCCACAAACTCAGGAAGNGGCACGGGAACGCCTGTGTAGGTAAGGGTCTCTAGGCAAGTCTCTGCTGCCCACTGCCACAGTACCACGTGTCTGACTAGGACGGGCCTGGAGCAAATGACCTTGCACGAGAAACCAAGAGATAGGTCTTCAGTCTTTAACACCTCCCCACAAACTCAGGAAGTTGTCAGCTGAAAATTTAGTATTCCCCCGGAAAAACTACCTAAGCAAGGAGGTCATAAGACCGGGATGCTCTAATGCCTTGGTATGCCACAATCAAAAACCTAAGCCAGAAGCAAAGCACTTAAAGCCGAGGATAACATAGGCACAACCCATCGCAAGCAGCCCATCTTCCCCAAATTAGGCAACTGCTTAAGCTACAGCCAGTCTACTCATCTTCGAATGCTGTGTGACACACTGCTGCAGTGTCCCTCATTTACAAAGTTACATAAAATAAGTTGCAGAGGATTTCTATTTTTTCACCATATGCAATAAGCCTCAGCTGGTTCACCCAGCAGTGAACAAAATATGAGGAAAAATCCCAGGATGCAAAACGAAACAAAGGAGGGCAGCTCTGGTTAAGGCAAGTCAGGTGGCCCAGCATCCTGGCTAGGACCCCCCCTCTCTGGGAGAAACCCAATGAAGCCTTTGGGGACCACCTGATACTGCAGAACAAGGAAATGATTCAGGATATACTGTATATCTTGTCCTCACCTGGGAGACCAAGTGTATTTACCTTATTTAAGGAAACTTGCATACAACTTTTTACTTAGTAAGATGCGTTCAGAAACCACTAGTGGCACAAAGACAGCAATTTTACTCAACAACCAAGTATTAACAATTCCGGGGGCAGCCATCCCCTCTCTGCTGTGAGGGAGGTATCAGATCAACTGTAAGGATGGTTCCCAACTCATCCAGGTGTGTTCACCAGTAGACAACTGGTCGTTCTGACAGTATTGAGTTGGCCAAAAAGTTCACTTGGTAAGTGAATATATTCTTCAATAAAGTTCTCAGTGACAACAGTAAGTCTTTTACTGTTGCTTAAAATTTATCAAAGTTTTGGGCCAACTCAATACTAAACTTGAGGTTGTCTTCTCAAAACAAGCCCCAAATAGGCAGGGCCTTATTCTCCTTCTGCACAGGCTCCCACACATATCAGACACAGAAAGAGATCTGGGTAGTAAGAAGGCAAAAAACTGAAAGCTAAGAGGGCTTTGCCACAAATCCAAGCTGAATGACCTGCAGAGTAGCCTGGTCTTCAACACACCGCAGCGCTAGCAATTCCAGAGACTTCTAGAAATTACTTACATCTTTTAATATCAGAATCTGACTTGCAGCTTTTAGGTACTGCAACTGATGAGTCACTAAGATTCTGATCTTCTCGTGCAAGGCTTGACAAATACACCTACAAATGGAAAAAGGACAATATGCAAAAATACATTAGTGGAAGTTAGCCAAACTGCAAGCATACATTTTGAAAACATAATGAGACAAAGATAAGACAGCAAAGATCTGTAGTTCAAATACCATATGAATAAAAATACAAATTAAATACAAATTGATGAATTCAACTAGGACCTCAAATTATTCAGCAAGTCTGAATCAAGCTCCATTAAAAAAGAAATTCTAAAAACCAGTCTAGCTAAATATGCATCAGGTGCTACATTGTTTTTCTTAAAACTGATCTTAATTATTTACATATTTCATGATGAAAAACAATGGAGCAATACTGACATTTCAAAAGTAGACTAAATTAAAATACTAATTATTTTATTGTTACGTTGAGAATGAGAGAACAGTGACTGATATCAGAGAAATATACTTACATATTCCTTAGTTTCTTAGATGTTGCTTTATGATGTACAAATTAACCACCCTAAAAGAGTCATATCTTTTCAATAACCTTAGCCATATTCCCTTCCATAGACATTTCTTCCTAAGTAACATTAGACAGAAAATGAATGCAAGTGTGGCCTTTATTAGTCTCTACAACATTCCCAGTCCTGTCCAGGAAGTAAATCTTACTTCAATGTGAAAACGAAAAATTACAAGGCCCCGGTGACCACGGGCAGGGCTCCAGACAGCGACTCTGGGAGCCTGAGGCCCTTGCAGAGCAAATCTCAGGAACCTGGGCCAGAGCTCAGCCTGTGAGTGAGTCAGATGCAAAGTCTGGAGGCAGCAGACTGCAGCTCAGTCCCTCTCATGAGCCTGACGACGTTGGACGAGTGACTAAACCTCACTTTCTTCATCTCAAAACAACACCAAAGACAACCTACCCACATGTTCTAAAAAATGAAACCACCAATCCGCTCAGGAATGTCAGCCCCCTTCCACGAGGTGTCATGTGCTTTGGACACAGGACAGAAAGTCCTAAGGGGACATTGGGTCTGTGATCAGAAGACCGGGGATGCAGACACATATACCATCACTTCATGAAGTTCAAAAAGATTCTTCTGACAAGACTTAGTTCAGCTTTCATGCTAAATTTCTTGACCTTTTCAGTTTTCAATGGAATTTTTTGCTACATTCAAAAATTACCTGCTATTAATCATTGAAGGCAGATGGCGCTAACCACAGTTTTAAAAAGGTTTCCTTCCTGACATTCCATCACAGATGAGGTAATATAAATAAGCACAATAAAGTGATCAGTTTTGATGGCTAGGAATGTATTCCTAAATAAGACTTTTATTCTGAATCTCTAGAAAAATAATCTTCCAAGTTTTTAAGATTAAAGATTTCTAAGACATATCATAAAAATTGACTCAGCAATGAATTCTTTAAAATTATTCCTATACGAGAGCTGTGTTAAGAAGGGACAAATCCCGTAGTAGATCAAATATGAACAAAAAGAGAGTCCCTATCTTCATTCATTCAATGAACAAACTTTGGTGAGGTACCAGGCACTGTCCCAAATGCCATGGATACACCCACAGGTCAAGACAGCAAAGAATCCTCTGCACTGCGTACAGGGGGACGCTGAATGAGTATAGGAAATGCTCTATGGGGCTGTGATGTGTGCTCTGAGGGAAAGCAAGAGGGGCTGCTGTCTTAGACCGGGAAACAAGGGAGCCCTGAGACTCTCTGGGGAAACACCCTGGAAGAAGACACAGCAGGTGCAGGGCTCCTGGGACTGAACACGCAGGGCTGAGGCGCCTTCCTGCATTCACAGCATATGGAGGGTGAGGGGACTCATAAATGGTCACGTGCACCCACTGAGGGGGCTGTGGGAAGACAGAGGGCACAGGCATCCCCTGGAGGAGCGGGAGGGAGTGGCAGGGCCGCCTTCCGCCTTCCCTCTGTGTCCTGAACACTGCTCCCTGGCTCTGGGACAGAGGGACCAGTGTGCAGACAGACAGGGGTGGGAAAGGACCCCCACTGAGCCAGCACAGCTCGGCACTGAGTGGGTGTGGGGACGAGCTGGAAAGGCTGAGGCGGGCAGACAGCAAAGAAGCCTGTTCTGTTTGAGGACCTGGAGCTTCTTCCTGAACGGGCCGGGGTGGGGGTGGGGTTGTCTGTGAAGGGCTGGAGCAGGAGGGTGAGCTGCGTAGACAGCATCACGAGAATCCGATCAGGGCAGACATGAAGACCTGGTGACACAGGAGGCAGGGGTCCGGCAATGTGGGGTTGAAACACATCAGGACCCACAGCGGGACACAGCTGGGAAGGCATCAGTTCATCTAAGGCCCCTCACCTTCTTAGCTGATAGAACCCACTATGCTCACAGCATAAAGTTGTAAAACTCATGAACCTGAATCACCTTGGATATAGATTCAGGACTAGAGGAAACTGTTAATGGCAAGAAGTGTGAGTCACTCACTTTTAATAGAAAACACTCCCCATTACTAAGCTCTGACACGACCACCATCTCTCATAGCATGCTGTTCCATCCAATTTTCTAACTCGTTGAGAACATCCTCAGTTGCTGCTGAGTGATTTCCTAAATTGCATTCGTGCTCCCTGCCCTAAGTTTCCCCAGAGAATGTGGTTCTGATTGGCAAACAACAATCCAAACAAGTTTGCTTCTATCAAGTGTACATCCAAGGTCATTAAACCCAAGAGCTATAAAAAAAAAAAACTGCTCTGTTTGAAGAACTTTTGAGAACTTCCGAGTTAAGTACAAGAGGAATGGACAGGCTGAACTGCCAATGATTCCAGGAGTGAGGAATGGCAAATGAAGCTTACAGCACTAGCACCCTGTTACCGAACCCATGACAAGGCACTACTCTACGGGAAAGTTTATCAGGTCACAGTCAGGAGAGGGTGGGAAAGCCGGATGAGACCACACAGCTGGGAGCAACGCCACAGGCCCTGCTCTCCTGTTCTGAACAATTTAATGCGTCTTTGCACGTTTTATAGTGGTGGTGGTGGCGGTTTAGTTGCTAAGTCATGTCTGACTCTTGCGACCCCACAGACTGTAGCCTGCCAGGCTCCTCTGACCACGGGATTCTCCAGGCAAGAACACTGGAGTGGGGTGCTGTTTCCTCCTCCAAGGGATCTTCCCAAGCCAGGGATCGAACACGGGCCTCCTGCATTGCAGGTGAATTCTCTACTGACTACAAGGGAAGTCCCTTTTTATGGTGGTAAATAAAACACATCAGTACGTAACATGAAATTTACCACTTTGCCTGTGTTGAAGCATAGCTCAGTGGTATTAAGCCCATTCACACTGCTGTGTAACCATCACCACCGTCTGTCTCCAGAGTGTTTTCATCACCCCAAACTAAGCACAAGTTACACACAGACTTTGGTAGAACCCGCCCCATGATCCTGCTTAGTGGAGGTGGAATCCCGGGTCCTCGTACCCAGAGCTCAGCGATCCTCACACGTCTCTCTCTCACATATGCAGACTCTGCCGAAGCCTCTCCACTTTGCAGCTGTGGCTCTGCTGTAAATTAATCATTTCCCCTCCAATTCAAATGCGGACACCTGAGAATTTGGTGATAAGGCCTTTAAAGACATAACTGTTACCCCTAACGACACTAGGTCTAATCCAATCTGACTTGTATCTCCAGAAGAAAAGGAGCCTAACACAGAAGGGCAGGGCACGAGAACAGAGGGAAGCCCACGGGAGGACGCAGGAAGGTGGATGCGGTCGGAGGCCAAGGAGACAGGCTCCTCAGAGGCACGGATGAGAGCTGAGCATCCAAGTCTGCTGTTCCTGCCCAGTGCGGGTCCTTTCCCTCTCCTGGCGCACTGTCCTCCTTGTAAACGAAGAGGTTTTATGCAGTAACATCTGTAAGGGCATTTAACTCAGTGCGTACAGCAGGGCATTAATAAGTGCAGCTGGAAAGCTCATTGGCTTTAACAAGGTGGACAGCAGCAAGGGAACTAACTAACCATGGGGGAGATGCAGATACTGCTTCAGAAAAAGTGAGTTCACGTGGCTTTCAAAGAGGTCAGTCTAAACTCCACCAGAGGCCCCGGTTAGCGTGACCTGGACACACTGTACACAGAAAAACATCAGAGTTGTTCTACTTCAGAGGTTCAGTGGCCAAACAAGAGCAACAAATTCCAGGTACACAACATAAGAGTCAGGAGTTCAGCCAGATTCTAGATACCTGCTGCTGCTAAGTCGCTTCAGTCGTGTCCAACTCTGTGCGACCCCATAGACGGCAGCCTACCGGGCTCCCCCGTCCCTGGGATTCTCCAGGCAAGAACACTGGAGTGGGGTGCCATTTCCTTCTCCAATGCAGGAAAGTGAAAAGTGAAAGTGAAGTCGCTCAGTCGTGTCTGACTCTTCACGACCCCATGGACTGCAGCCCACCAGGCTCCTCCCTCCATGGGATTTTCCAGGCAAGAGTACTGGAGTGGGGTGCCATTGCCTTCTCCATCTAGATACCTATTTTCACAATCAAGTTACCCATACATTGTGTGTTTAAGTATCAACTCTACTAAGAGTTCATGAAGCAATGTGCAGTGACTGAAGACAGTTTGAGGTGCAACAAATAATGCTCAGATTCTATACCTTATTCAGAATTTCTGAACCTACAGAATGATAAGCATCAACAAGGTCTTTCCACAGAAGCCCTATGTCAGTACTGAAAACATCACTTCTAATGTGTCTTAAAAAAAAAAGATGAAGGAAAAGGACTGGCAGCCAAGTACCAGATTACTGAGTCCCACTCTCTGATTTAAAAAACGGTAAATCTTCCTCCTTATTTCTGGGGTCTGAATCCATCCAGTGTCCGGTTATCAACTGCAAGTAGCAGGAGGAAATCAGCCATCTATTCCTCACTCCCTAAGGACAGACTCCACTGTCCTCCACACCCTGGAAGCACCTTCTGTATTTTCCTATCTTGACCTCATCATGATCAAAATTTTCTACGATGGATCTTCTGTGGAATGAAGGGAAGGGAGAGAGGGACACCAGGGCAGAGCCAGCTGAGTCTCTTGAAGCACAAAGGCTTTCCTGAGCTCTTTTCCTTGATCTTTAATCGATTCTTGGAAAGCAGAAGAAGTAATAGGAAACAGGAGCAAACTCACAGTTCAAACAAGTGCCTGCTGACTTCTGCGTCCACTGCACTGAGCGGGTCGTCTAGGAGGTAGATGTCTGCATCCTGATACACGGCTCTAGAAAACGTAGAGAGACATCAGGATAAAATACTTCACACTCCCTGGGTCTCATCTCTGAATCACAATGGTGTCCAACAACTCCATGTTCATTCCAGGATCCCAGGGAACGGACCAGGACCCTGCTTCACACAGGCCCACCCAGTGAGCGGGGTCTGCATGCTCACGTCCACTAGGAGCCGCAGAGGAGGAGGGGCAGGATGGCAACTGCAACCCCATTTACCTTGCAAGGTTGACCCGGGCTTTCTGCCCTCCGCTCAGTGTGGTTCCCCGGTCTCCTATCAGAGTTAGATCTCCATCCTCCAGAAGCTGTAAATCCTACACGGAGACAGAAACGGGAAAAAACAAAAAGATTTAAAATGTGTTCTCCTCCTGCCGTCCTAATCCTTTAGCCTTAGCTCTACATATAAGTATTTTATGAACAGCAATAAGTATATTTCATAATGATTGAATTGTAATCTTGAATATTAAAAAAAAAGCTCATTTGTTCTGATTCCATAGGTTTTCACTGCATTTATGAATTTGACCATGATAACAAGGAAGTATTTATTGACGATCGATTATACTCCAGGCATTGTTCTCGACATAGTGAATTCAGGGATAAGGAAACAAAGTCCCTAGAGTTTCTTTCCATGGTATGAGACAGACGATATGGAAAATTAACCTGCATGCAAGTACTGAGGATGAGAAGGAAAAGGAAGCCAGCTCACGGCAACAGAGAGTAAAGGAGTCCACACTGGGGTCAGGAGGGCACAGCTCACAGAGTGGGTATGAGCAGGTCAGTGGGAGGTGGGGAGGGGGGCCTACATAGACTGCCTATAACTCAAGTGATGCTGCCATAACAAGCACGAGTTCATAGAGTGTGTTATCCACTAAACCCCTCAGGCATCATCCTAGGACGCACAGCAAGACTTTTCTGCAAATGAAGCCAGAGCTTCTCTGTACTTTAGCAAATTTGAAAAGAACAGAAATGGCACAGTGAAGCCCTCAGGCTAAGCAGCTTTCTGACCTTCTAGTCTCAACCTCTTCTTAAACAAAATGGGCTGTAGAAACAAGAGTCGCTAAACTCAAGGATGCTGTGAGAACCTACAGTGTATGAACACCCTCCATAAATGGGAAAAGGACATGAACTGATGTGTAACTTGCTACTGGTGACTGAGGCTTACTTTCTCTTCAAACCAACACTGGGACCCCATCCACCATGTCAATCACAGCATGTAAGGCACATGACCACAAGGAGAAGAAAGAGACTGTCTCCATCATCACCCTCCCTGAAAGCCACAGGTGCGTGCGCGCACACACACACACATACACACACACACACACACACACAGATTCCCTGCTTAACAGGGGTGCATGGGTGCATCCAGTGAAAGGCAGCAATTGCTCTGTTGTGAAAATTCATCATTATTTTACTTTAACTCTTGCTTTTGATTTTCTGGAGATACAATAAGCCAGCTTAAGATACATTCCCAACACTAAACACACACACACAGTTTACTTGGTCTGTTTTACTGTTGACAGCCCCTGCAAGCTGTTTCAGTTTTTAATGACCAGATTTTATGTTGCTTTGGTTTCCTTCACAAAACAGCACCACAGTGTAGCACAGTAATCTCAACCATGCTCTGGAAAAAGCATTTAAATCCACTCTTCCATTTAGCACAGATGGGCCCCAAGAAACAGGCTCTGAGTCCGGTAGCAGGACTCCGAGTATGCTGTTGACTCTGCAAACTATTTATGGCCCAGCCACAAATGGGAAAAGCATTTCACAGGATTTGAAGTAAAAATCCAAGTCAGCCTAATTTCCCAGCCACCATTTCCTGATTAGGTAAAAGGGGGAAATGTCTGAGTTCAGCATATAATACAATGGCTCCCACAGACGAAAAGTTTATATTTATTTATTTCTTAAAACCAATTCCCAATGAAGAGCAGACACACAAACTACAGGGAAACTAGGAAATGGCTTGTTGGTTTGATGCCATCAGCCAGGAGCATATGGAGGGCCCTTCAGGGATGCTGACTTCTTGGTGTAGAAACTGCACGGAGCAGACTGTTGAGTTTCCATCAGAGGAAGGCTGGATTCCTGAGTCAAAGCAGGAGGACCCTGACTTTCATCACACCTGTAACTCCATTTCGCTGATGGCAGAGCACTACGATTTCCATTTTAAAGATGATGAAACTGAGGCCTTGTGAGGTTTAGAAAAGCCAAAATCACGTGATTTTTTCCCCTCCTGAACAGAGAAACAAACTCAATCCCCGAGCCTTATGACTCCTAAGCCTTGTCGTTTAAGCTCGACCCCTCCAGTTGACCAAACATTATTGGCTTGCTCCCTGAATTGTGTTGTGTAACTCATTATACTGTCACTTTGAATATGGCATCAGCTTAATTCCATGTTGCCAAATGTGATTACTTCATGTTTTATTACAGAAATGTTTGCAGCTCAATGAACTTAAAACGCTTGCTTCAATTAGATCTAGTTATCATGTGTCTAGTTGTTACTAATGCATGTGATACACGAAATGCTCCTTTTTCCTGTTTTATCTTCCAGGTGTGGAGGAGGGGGGTCACGTGTTAGAAATATTTGTTTGTATGTATGTATTTGTTTGTATGCATGTATTTACCGAAAACCTGGTAGGTTTCCACTTTACAAAAGTCGCCATGCTTACTGCAATAAACCTGTAGCTCCCTCATTTTACAAGAAAGGAAACAGACACCTCAAATTATAATCCAAGATGACGGTCTCCAGAGGACACACTTTTTTTGCGGGGGGGGGGCACCTCTATTGTCTATGACTGTCCTATGTCCACCCACTCCAATGTTCTTGCCTGGAGAATCTCAGGGACGGAGGAGCCTTGTGGGCTGCCATCTATGGGGTCGCACAGAGTCGGACACGACTGAAGCGACTTAGCAGCAGCAGCAGCAGTCCTATGTCCATCCACTGAAACATGCATTCCACAAGGAGATAAGCAGAGACTGCAAAAATGCATTAAGTGGTTCCCAGGTGTTACGCAGACCTAGAGTCAGAGCTGACATTTCAGAGCAGCAGCAAAACCTCTTGGAAACACTCTGACCCAATGTCCTCGCTTTGCTGCAGAAATGTGAGATGCCCAGACAGGTAACAGGACATGTGCAAAGTGACAGCAGCCGAGTGACAAAATCGGGGGAGGGACTTGCCAAGGAGGGAATGGGCATGAGGGGCCCTGCCTCTATGCTCTGACCACGCAGAGACTAGGAGGGCAGTTGATGTTTATAAACGTCACATACGTCACTGGGCAGCCCAGTTCTGCAGGGCTCCTTCCCACCAGAGTCTGTTACATATGCAGCCCCAAGGGTGTGTGAAGCCCCGGGACACTCCCCCACATTACTGGTCCAATCACCCCAAGAGGCTGCAGCAAAAAGCATTGACCATCATGGATCTGAACCTGCACTGCAAACGTAGAAATGGGGTATTTTACCTCTCCAAGCTTCAGTTTTATCAACAACATAGAAAACACTGATAAAACATTAATAACTCATACACCTTTTTATGTTTGCTTGCATGGGAATGACAGAGATGATCTGGACATCAACTCTGAATAAATGGGAGTTATTGTTCTTACTGGGACTTTCCAGCTGTCTCAGTGGTAAAGAATCCGCCTGCCAATGCAGGAGACTCAAGATATGCAGGTTTGACCCCTAGGTCGGGAAGATCTCCTGGAGGAGGAAATGAAACCAGTGAAAGGCAGCAATTGCTCTGTTGTGAAAATTCATCATTATTTTACTTTAACTCTTGCTTTTGATTTTCTGGAGATACAATAAGCCAGCTTAAGATACATTCCCAACACTAAACACACACACACAGTTTACTTGGTCTGTTTTACTGTTGACAGCCCCTGCAAGCTGTTTCAGTTTTTAATGACCAGATTTTATGTTGCTTTGGTTTCCTTCACAAAACAGCACCACAGTGTAGCACAGCAATCTCAACCATGCTCTGGAAAAAGCATTTAAATCCACTCTTCCATTTAGCACAGATGGGCCCCAAGAAACAGGCTCTGAGTCCGGTAGCAGGACTCCGAGTATGCTGTTGACTCTGCAAACTATTTATGGCCCAGCCACAAATGGGAAAAGCATTTCACAGGATTTGAAGTAAAAATCCAAGTCAGCCTAATTTCCCAGCCACCATTTCCTGATTAGGTAAAAGGGGGAAATGTCTGAGTTCAGCATATAATACAATGGCTCCCACAGACGAAAAGTTTATATTTATTTATTTCTTAAAACCAATTCCCAATGAAGAGCAGACACACAAACTACAGGGAAACTAGGAAATGGCTTGTTGGTTTGATGCCATCAGCCAGGAGCATATGGAGGGCCCTTCAGGGATGCTGACTTCTTGGTGTAGAAACTGCACGGAGCAGACTGTTGAGTTTCCATCAGAGGAAGGCTGGATTCCTGAGTCAAAGCAGGAGGACCCTGACTTTCATCACACCTGTAACTCCATTTCGCTGATGGCAGAGCACTACGATTTCCATTTTAAAGATGATGAAACTGAGGCCTTGTGAGGTTTAGAAAAGCCAAAATCACGTGATTTTTTCCCCTCCTGAACAGAGAAACAAACTCAATCCCCGAGCCTTATGACTCCTAAGCCTTGTCGTTTAAGCTCGACCCCTCCAGTTGACCAAACATTATTGGCTTGCTCCCTGAATTGTGTTGTGTAACTCATTATACTGTCACTTTGAATATGGCATCAGCTTAATTCCATGTTGCCAAATGTGATTACTTCATGTTTTATTACAGAAATGTTTGCAGCTCAATGAACTTAAAACGCTTGCTTCAATTAGATCTAGTTATCATGTGTCTAGTTGTTACTAATGCATGTGATACACGAAATGCTCCTTTTTCCTGTTTTATCTTCCAGGTGTGGAGGAGGGGGGTCACGTGTTAGAAATATTTGTTTGTATGTATGTATTTGTTTGTATGCATGTATTTACCGAAAACCTGGTAGGTTTCCACTTTACAAAAGTCGCCATGCTTACTGCAATAAACCTGTAGCTCCCTCATTTTACAAGAAAGGAAACAGACACCTCAAATTATAATCCAAGATGACGGTCTCCAGAGGACACACTTTTTTTGCGGGGGGGGGGCACCTCTATTGTCTATGACTGTCCTATGTCCACCCACTCCAATGTTCTTGCCTGGAGAATCTCAGGGACGGAGGAGCCTTGTGGGCTGCCATCTATGGGGTCGCACAGAGTCGGACACGACTGAAGCGACTTAGCAGCAGCAGCAGCAGTCCTATGTCCATCCACTGAAACATGCATTCCACAAGGAGATAAGCAGAGACTGCAAAAATGCATTAAGTGGTTCCCAGGTGTTACGCAGACCTAGAGTCAGAGCTGACATTTCAGAGCAGCAGCAAAACCTCTTGGAAACACTCTGACCCAATGTCCTCGCTTTGCTACAGAAATGTGAGATGCCCAGACAGGTAACAGGACATGTGCAAAGTGACAGCAGCCGAGTGACAAAATCGGGGGAGGGACTTGCCAAGGAGGGAATGGGCATGAGGGGCCCTGCCTCTATGCTCTGACCACGCAGAGACTAGGAGGGCAGTTGATGTTTATAAACGTCACATACGTCACTGGGCAGCCCAGTTCTGCAGGGCTCCTTCCCACCAGAGTCTGTTACATATGCAGCCCCAAGGGTGTGTGAAGCCCCGGGACACTCCCCCACAATCACCCCAAGAGGCTGCAGCCCCAAGGGTGTGTGAAGCCCCGGGACACTCCCTCCAATCACCCCAAGAGGCTGCAGCAAAAAGCATTGACCATCATGGATCTGAACCTGCACTGCAAACGTAGAAATGGGGTATTTTACCTCTCCAAGCTTCAGTTTTATCAACAACATAGAAAACACTGATAAAACATTAATAACTCATACACCTTTTTATGTTTGCTTGCATGGGAATGACAGAGATGATCTGGACATCAACTCTGAATAAATGGGAGTTATTGTTCTTACTGGGACTTTCCAGCTGTCTCAGTGGTAAAGAATCCGCCTGCCAATGCAGGAGACTCAAGATATGCAGGTTTGACCCCTAGGTCGGGAAGATCTCCTGGAGGAGGAAATGAAAACCTGCTCCAGTATTCTTGCCTAGGGGATCCCATGGACAGAGGAGCCTGGTGGGTACAGTTCACTGGGTCACAGTCAGGCTCGATGACTGAGGAGGCTTAGCACGCACAGAAGCGTTCTTACTACTTTATATTTGCATTTCCCCTTTCCTTATAATATTTTTTTTAAAAGATACCTCAATCCTGCCAAGCCTACATCATTTCTGCAAATGAAAAATCTATTTAAAACAACTCAGGAGAAAGACATAGAAAAAAAAAAGAGCAAACAATTGTCTTACATCCACAAAATCATCAAATACTACTCTATGATGTTCAAGCCACTGTTCAACCACAATAACTGTTTCCTCACAGGTCTTCACCCCCACACCTTTCAAAGGCTGGCCAGCCTTCTTCCTCACAGTATAAAAGAACAGTCGGATGTCCAGACTGCACTGAACTGACCCAGGGGGAGCCCTTTAATGCTATTATTCCCTAATTTTTATAACCAAAGAAAATAACATAGCACCTAATCAGTATTTACCTTTTTTTCCTTTCCTTCCATCAAATTATCAATATATTCTCCTACTAGGTAAGCCCAGTTTGCATAATTGATTCCCTAATTTTATTTACTAAATCTCCAAGTACAGTAAAATGTTTCAATTTCCATTTTCTGTGAAACACAATACCATTTCTGAAAACAATCTCTCCTGTGAAAATAGGCTATATTAAGAAGAAATGGTAAAGCAGTCCTTTTTCTTTAATTACTAAGGAAAAGCAAAGTGGAGAGGAAAACCTAGAGACAGAAAGGGACCAAGGGAGCATCAACCAAGTGCAGGTGGCAGATCTCACGTGGATTCCAACAACGGGGAAGGAGGTTTCCAGTGAGATGATCAATAACACACAAGCACTGATGAGAAAACTGGTGACAGTCAGGAATTTGAGTTATTTTTCAGGTAAAATAATGCGGTCTCTTTTCAGTCTCTGAGAGAAAAACTAATGAAATATTTACTGACGAACTAATCTGAGGTCTAGAGTCTGCTCCAGAATAGTCTGGGGTGGGGGTGGGGTGGGCAGAGGGCAGGAGTGGAGATGCAGCAAGACTGGCCACATCTGATCCGGGGCGAACCTGGGCGTGGGTACACGAGGGTTCATTACACGGCGCTATTTTTATAAAGTTTCGTAATTGCGCACTAAAAGATAAGTAAAAGTGAATATAAAACTGCAAAAGACGAAAACAATCCCCACCCCAAAAAAGGCATTCTGTGTCGTTATGACATCAGAATTCAAACAGTAGCATATGTGTGTGAATGTTCGTGAGCAAACCAGCTTCAAGAATTAAGCAACACTAAAAGATCTTCTAACAGACCCTGTAGCTTAAACCAACATGATCGCTATTTGAAATCTGAGCATACGCAGCTCACAAGTCATTACTCACCTTTTTCAAAGCACAAGCCTTTATTACTTTTTCATATCGTTCCTTTTCATATTTCTTCCCAAATAAAATGTTACTCCTCACAGTTCCTGAGAACACCCAGGGCTGCTGAGAAACATACGCGATCCTCCCGTGCACGCTGACCTGCCCCTGGCTCAGGGGCAGCTCCCCCAGCACAGCGCTTAACAGTGACGACTGCAACAGACAGGAACACACGCGTGAACAGGGTGCACTCAGGACAGAATACGCCCCGCAGCACAGCCGCCCCCACTCGGGTGCTTGATAAATGACAGAACCCTTTCATTTAGAACAAGTTAAGGTACAGTTCTGGCAGTTGCAAGAAAAAAAAAAAAGAAGTAACACTATTGGTCAATATAAACGAATGAATATATTCAGTTGATAAAAAACATGATTATTAATATAATGCTAAAACAACCTAAACGGGCTTCCCAGGTGACTCAGGCAGTAAAGAATCCACCTGCAATGCAGGAGACCTGGGTTCCATGCCTGGGTGGGGAAGATCCCCTGCAGGAGGGCATGGCAACCCACTCCAGTATTCTTGCCTGGAGAATCCCCATGGACAGAGGATGCTGGCGGGCTACCGTCCATGGGGTAGCAAAGAGACGGACATGACTGAGCAACTAAGCACAGCATAACAACCTAAACTGCCCAAGAGTTTCTCTCAAATGAAACGCTAAATTCAGCAAAGACTAATTAAGAATGTTTAACATCCTTAACCAACAGAACAGCCCAGCAGGATGCATGGTTCATGTATCTGATGTTAAATTCAGCTGTCCCTGGATCCCAGGCATCCTTTACTTATCAAATATTTGTTCTTAACAAGCTTTCTGTGACTAACATACCCAAAGATGATTATTTAAAGAAAAACAAAAAACTTCTGGAGTCATGTTTCAAAAAAGTCCATCGTATAGGAACTCATCACCCTCTCATGTACATATCCCTGTGTTTTGTTCTTTCAGACGAGGTTCACGTGCACATGTCGTTCAAATCTTGTCTACCACACAGAAGGGGTGTGTCCGTGTGCCCCAGCCACACTGGGCTGAAATAATCTCTCTGACCCGGAACCTGGTTGCCTCTGGAGGGCAGAGATGTTGGAGTCTTGCTCTCATCTGTTACCTTTAGCCCCAGCACGTGGCTACACATTCATTACCCTGGGCACGGACAGGACCAAGTCATGTCATGTGAGGAAATGCTCAAAATTCCCAGAAGGGCCTTTCCAACCTCCAGACTCCCTGGAGGGACAACCATCACAAAAAGAAGACCCCTCTATCTCATTCTGTCCTGAACGGCCGTCAGAACAATAATTTCCTTCACTGACAAGTCAAAAGCTGGACAAGCAGTTTCCAAATGTGCAACGTGAAGCACCAAGAAGGAAAGCAGTGTGTATTTATCCAGATTCATCCAGCCACGAAACCTTCTTGAAAAACTAATGTTCCATGGAACACACCTATAGAAAACAGTGCTAGACACCCTCAATTCAAAGTGAATTATACACAGCTCTGGGCTCTACTCTGAGAATTTAACAGGAGCTGTGGTGTTACATCAGGTTGACAAAAGGCGTCACAACTTACCTTTCCTGCTCCCACAGGTCCAACCACAGCTAACAGTTCACCGGGTCTGACAGTAAAGGAAAGGCCTTGTAGGGTTGGGGTGTCTGATGCCTGCAAATGTAAGTTTAGAAAACTTTGTTCATCTCATTAAAATAATACAAGGAACTCTGAAAAGTGGAGAAAATAATATATTATTGATATGCTAATATAACCCATATTTTCCTCCTTCCTGTTTTAAGATACTGACCCCTGGGGGGCCTTTAATCCCCAGATATCTTTGAAACAGCTTTAGTTTGCCTTTAGGAAGGCTCCCTCTTTTTCCCAGATTTCCATACAACACTGTTCCAGACACTCACAGGATTTAAGGACTGAAATGACAAGTCACGTGTTCAATATGTACCTGCACGTTGCACACTAACTTACTACAATAATATAATTGAATATCCAGTATGGGAGGTTTTTAAATCAATTGTGAATTTTCATTATAGCGCTTGGTTATGTCAACTTCAGTACTGTCCACAAGGTGGCAGAATACGTACGTATCATGCCTGCTCCTCTACTAATACTTTGATATCTCCTCTCACCTCTGTATTTTCACTTGGTAAAGAATGAGTCTTACTAATGCTCAGCAAGCAGCAGAGCATTTTATATGATACAGTTGCTCTTGGTAAATAAAGTTGCATAAATGGTAGTCAAGGCTCCAATTGAACCAGAGCTGTAGTTTCACACCAAAAACAAAACAAAACCAAGAAAAGGGGATTAAGTATAACATCGTGGGTCAGTGATAATGCCTCAATTGTATACCTCTTACATGCTAAACAGAGAAAATAAAGTACTTCTACTGCAAAGGTAAAAACAATCCAACACAAAGGAGAAAAACAAAGTATTCATCATGCCAATCACAGGTCATGTTCATGAACTTAAGGGTGTATATGTGTGCCATTACATATACTGTATTCTTAACTGCTAATTTTTTTTTAAGTAGTTAAATGTCATTACATAAAAATGCCCAAAAGACTAATAAAAGATAATGTTCTAAATGAAAAACTTCTCTGGAAAAAACTGAACCGACTATAGATACAGTCACTTACTAAAAAAAAAAATTATTATTTATAATCAAAATAACTAGCCCTAGATTTTAAGAGACATCTTTTCACTCCTTTCTTTTTAATTGACCCCTGGTTTCCGTAATTAGTTTTCACTCAGAAATACTTCACTAACACAGCATTGTAAGACAACTATACTCCAATAAAATTAATTTTACAAAAAATACTTTTTTATTTATTTTCCTCTCACAACGGTTCATGAATCTGTGGACAAAATACACAAGCATAGCTTCCTGTTGCAGCCCTTCAGTTGGTCAGGGCAAAAATCACGGACTTCCCTTCCTGTTCAGCCTTGAGGTTTTTCATTACTAAAATACTAGCCCCAGGTTTCAAAGGAATTACAAAGCTATCAATAAGAGGCTAGATTTTAATACATAAGAAACATTTTTAAAGCACCCTCCAATTCTTTCCTTCTTCTCTAACATTTAGGGCTTCTATTTCACTACTTTTCACTCAGCTAAGACTAAAAATAGTGAACTACTTAACAAACATCAGCTCCCTGTCACCAACCCTCACAGTTTGTCAGGGCCAGACACTGAATTCCTTCCCTGTTCAGGCTTCAGGATTGGGCACTGCTCTGTTGTGCCCAGAAGGGGGCAGCACTGGACTACTCACTGCTGCTGGATCCAAGCTCAGGGGATGCTAGTTCAATAAGCATCATCAGGGGAGCCCCACTCATGAGTTTCATGAGACCTGGATCCTGAGAACAGCATTGTAAGACAACTATACTCCAATAAAATTAATTTTACAAAAAATACTTTTTTATTTATTTTCCTCTCACAACGGTTCATGAATCTGTGGACAAAATACACAAGCATAGCTTCCTGTTGCAGCCCTTCAGTTGGTCAGGGCAAAAATCACGGACTTCCCTTCCTGTTCAGGCTTGAGGCTTTTCATTACTAAAATACTAGCCCCAGGTTTCAAAGGAATTACAAAGCTATCAATAAGAGGCTAGATTTTAATACATAAGAAACATTTTTAAAGCACCCTCCAATTCTTTCCTTCTTCTCTAACATTTAGGGCTTCTATTTCACTACTTTTCACTCAGCTAAGACTAAAAATAGTGAACTACTTAACAAACATCAGCTCCCTGTCACCAACCCTCACAGTTTGTCAGGGCCAGACACTGAATTCCTTCCCTGTTCAGGCTTCAGGATTGGGCACTGCTCTGTTGTGCCCAGAAGGGGGCAGCACTGGACTACTCACTGCTGCTGGATCCAAGCTCAGGGGATGCTAGTTCAATAAGCATCATCAGGGGAGCCCCACTCATGAGTTTCATGAGACCTGGATCCTGAGATATTCCCCCACCTGCCCTGCTGGTTATGGAGGGGAGCACGTTACAAAGCTAATGTCTTCCTCTGGCCTCCCAGCCCAGCAGGGGTTTCATTCAGACTCAGCTTCTCTCTAAATCTCCAATGTCTGTGTCCTTCCCTCCTCTCAAGGGCTCTCACCTATGACCTAACCTGACAGCCCCTAATTACTAATGACCCCAGCAAGGGACACGTGCCTTCCCTAGGCAAGGCCAGAAGGCTGTGATGTACTGTAATGCACAGAAGTATCAGAACATGCTATTAACTTCTTTGGACTAAGAGAAAAGGAGTTCACTTTAAAATGCTGCATAGTTTGGAAAAAGATAAATTTGGTAATGTTAGCATTTACACAGTAGCCCTTATAATGGAATTTTAGTGCTGCTTTCCATAAATGTTTCACCTGTATTATGATGAGAAATACAAAAATAGGAGGGAAAATCTATAATATTAAGTGAGGAGCAGCTATCAGGTTGGAAAAGTCACCTTGTTTGAATTTCCATGTGCAAAAGCTGTAGGGGTATATTATTTACTTGGGAATATGCTACTGTTTTGTAGGTACAGAGGAAGGTACTGAATCTGAAGCAGTGGCACAATACATGGTGTCACACACTCAAGTGGCATAATATGTAGGGTCACAGGCGGGAAAACACGAGTCTACAGGGTCTAGACACTTGCACTGTGGTCCCCAATGCCACCAGCAGAGAGGCTCTTCCACTGTCTGCATAAGTATTTCCCTGCATGGAACTCCCTCTCCTGGACCATGGGTTCTATTTACCCCCCTGTTCCACACTCTGAGTAATTCCCTGACAGCTCAGTTAGTAAAGAATCTGCCAAACCAGGGCAGGAGGATGTGCACAGAGAACCACGGAACCATGGAGGTGGGACACTTTCAGTCCCTGGTAAAGGGGGAGGCACTGCGCGTACAAGTTTGAGAGTGGTCCCTACTGCTTTTCTATTTTCTTTTAAGTCAAAGTCGCTCAGTCATGTCCAACTCTTGTGACCCCATGGATTATACAGTTTATGGAATTCTCCAGGCCAGAATACAGGAGTGGGTAGCCATTCCCTTCTCCAGGGGATCTTCCCAACCCAAGGACTGAACCCAGGTCTCTCTCACTGCAGGTGGACTCTTAACCAGCTAAGCCACAAGGGAAGCCCTTTATTTCATAAATAAACCAAGTGCTGGAAAATCTCCAGTTCTCCCTGTCAACTTCCACACACTGCAACCCTTCAACTGGCAATCACTGGTGCTCACCATGCCCACCTGCTGTCTCCTCCCGGCCCCTGGCTGCCAACAAAGTAGCCAGAACCATGCAGAAGCTTAGGATGGGGGAGTCCCCACCCTAACTCACAGCAAAAAAATCTAACTCAGCAGTAAAGAATCTGCCTGCAATGCAGGAGACAAGGGTTCAAACCCTGAGTCAGGAAGATCTCCTGGAGTAGGAAATGGCAATCCACTCCAGTATTCTTGTCCAGGACAAAGAGCCTGGAGGGCTACAGTCCATGTGGTTGCAAAGAGTCAGACAGGGCAGAGCACGCAAGGTGGTCTTACTAAGATGCAGTGATGGTCTGACAACATCAAGGCAAAATATGTACACTGATTCCCAAAAACGTGCTCTCTTTAGTGACTGGTTGTGTATTTGTTGGTTAACCCATATCACACTGAGGCATTTCTCTCCAACGCTGCAAATTCTACCATTACAAACGTATGTACTTTAAGTTCCAAATGGGTTAATAGTTCTCTTGAGAGCAACATGTCAAATATCTTAGGCTGACTTTAAACTGAATCTCCATCACATGCAAACCTTATTCCTCATTGAGAATTTTTATAACATACTTTCAGTAAATGAATAAATCACATTTATGCCATATTAAAACCTCAACATTCTCCAATAAACCTTTCAGAAGTCAAGATCTTATAATAGAAGGGTTGCTACCTTATCCCAAAAAGCAGTGAAATCTTGCACATTCACGATCATTTTACCATCTGATGGCAGTTGAGAGTGGAGCTGTGTTATCTCATCAAGTAACAGGAAGTTCTACAGAAGAAGGAAACACACAGATCAGATTATTTAAACTGCAGGAACAACGAATAAACAAAAAGAATTGCTTCCTTGGAATCTGCAATAAAAAAAACTTTATGCAGCCTACATACTGCTATGCCAACTGTATGTAATGTGTAGTTTACTAGAACAAACTAGATTATACAATATTATATACTATTATAATAACCTACAATGAAGTATATGTGTATATATATACACATACACATTATTATAATAACATAATAAACTATATTATATATATACACACATATTATTATAATAACATACAATAAAGTATACTATATTGTCAGGAAGCATTTAACAGGAGGCTTCCTGTGTGCTGTTTAGGATCTGTCAGGAAATCTCTGCTCCTTATTAATTCCTGAATACTCAGGAATTAAGAGGAGAGGCAAGCCTCTCCAGGCGGCTGAAGAATCCAGGCATTTCCTTCATTAGTTTTTCTACCCAGTGATAAGTACCCTCTTCCTTCTTGTGAACCATGCAGTAAAAGTGATTGTTTACAACTCTCTCTCTCTCTTTAATATGGATACCCTATGTTTTATAAGTCTGGAATTTTAATCTTTATCTTTGCTGAGAATAACTACCCTGTAAGACAGTATATACACCCACACCATGTTGATTAAAACACCTTTCCTCCATCAGAGCTCTAGTCCCCGTGTCTCTCTCTCTCTCCTTCTCTTTTTCAGGCTGATCCCTTGGAGCGTAGAGGCCCTCTAAATTCACTTTCCTGCCCTGGCTTCTAATACCCTCTCAGGAAGGAGCTCTGCGTCCTCACTCCATCAAGAGGGCACCTGAGGCCTCCGTGAGCAGAGCAAGTCCCGTGTCAGGGGCTTTATTGGCTTTCTGTGTAAACCAAGGAAGGTCAGCCTCTTTCTCTCTCCTTTACTTTCATGTCGGTCGACTCTGGACCACCAGGTTCCGGTCCATTAAAGGACAGCAACATTATATATACCTATGGAACTTGTTCTGGGGAATTAATATGGATACCCTATGTTTTGTAAGTCTGGAATTTTAATCTTTATCTTTGCTGAGAATAACTACTCTCTCTCTCTCTCTCTAAATTCACTTTCCTGCCCTGGCTTCTAATACCCTCTCAAGAAGGAGCTCTGCGTCCTCACTCCATCAAGAGGGCACCTGAGGCCTCCGTGAACAGAGCAAGTCCCGTGTCAGGGGCTTTATTGGCTTTCTGTGTAAACCAAGGAATGTCAGCCTCTTTCTCTCTCCTTTACTTTCATATCGGTCGACTTTGGACCACCAGGTTCCGGTCCATTAAAGGACAGCAACATTATATATACCTATGGAACTTGTTCTGGGGAGGATTGTAACCCCCCACTCAAAAAATATCAAAAGGTCCTAAGCCCAAATACTTCAAAACACGACTTTATTTGGAAATAAGAGTTGTTGCAGATGTAATCAATTAAGGTGNCTGGACCACCAGGTTCCGGTCCATTAAAGGACAGCAACATTATATATACCTATGGAACTTGTTCTGGGGAGGATTGTAACCCCCCACTCAAAAAATATCAAAAGGTCCTAAGCCCAAATACTTCAAAACACGACTTTATTTGGAAATAAGAGTTGTTGCAGATATAATCAATTAAGGTGGGCTCACAGTGGCTAGCGTGGGCACTGGACCCAGTAAGATTGGTGTCCTTATAAGAAGAGAGACACACAGACAGAAAATAACCATGTGGTTATGGAGACAGAGGCTGGAGTGATGGCAGTTACAAGTCAAGGAGCTCCAAAGCCTGGAAACTCCAAAGCCAACAGAGGAGAGGAATGAGTTACCCTTGTAGGATTCAGGGGGATCCTGACTCTGCTGACACCTTGATTTCACTTTCAGGCTCCAAGGCTGTGAAACAACATAATTCTGTGGCTTTAAGCGACCAAGTTTGGGGTACTTTTTATGGCAGCCCAGGAAATCCATACGGAGACTTAAAGGACTCTTGCATGAGAGAAAAACAAAATACCCTTGTAAGCAACTTCGGTAATTGTAAGCAACTTGTAAGCAGGATGGATGGGTAATTCTAAGACCGAGAGGCAAACACAGGTGGCAACCGACGACACGTGAGGATGTTTGAGAAACAGAGCACCACATGAGCAGGGACCTTCTCTGCTAAACATCATGAACAGCCTTCAAGTCCTTGACATCCTCATCTATCAGGCCACAAAGCTACAAATGTGTTTGCACCTTCAACTTCAAAAGAACAACTGGGAACAACAACATAAAAACCTGCTTCTGTGCAGGAAAAGGAAGAAGAGATGCCTGCATCTCTCCAGAGGCCAGCTGGTGGGAGTCACAATCCACTTGTTCCCTCCTCCTCCCATCCAGCCTCACCGAGAACCTGGACACGGGGCACAGATACTTCTCCCCACCCTGAGCCCGTGTCCAGCAGGAGGAAGGACGGATGGACAGTGGGCTGAGCACGCCTCTGCAGACTCTCAACCACTGCCGCCTGAGTTCTCTCTCCACACCACCTCTCCCATCGTCAGCCATGTGCCAGCTCTCGCCTGTTCTGACACAGCTTATCTCTCTGCCGATTCTCCATTCCTCTTAAAACTACATAATTTCAGCATCTCACTTGCTGGTAATTATTTCAAGTACTGATATGCATATATTTTTCTTTTGCTGGTTCTTTCCCCAGGCCTCCCCACCACCACTGACCCTACTTCAACAAAACTCCCTCTTGATCTCTTTACACCACGACTGAACATGTCCACATTTAAATACCCACAATGTCCCACCAGCACCTAAGTCCACAGTCCCCAAGTGGCCTCTGCCTAGACACCCTGAGTACTAACCTCATCCATCCTCCAGCCCATCTCAAATGCTAATCCTCCTGGGAACCAGCTCAGAACCCTTGAGGCTGCCAGCATCCTCCCCACCTTTGAATCGCCAAAGGGATAGTAAATCACATAGAGAGGAGACACTATAAATGTATATAAGTCCTTCATGCACTTGCACTGTCCAACTTCAACTAAGACTGCGCCCTGCACAAAGTCAGCCCATCGTGGGCATTAGCTAAAGGAAGAGACTATACCATGTAGTGGCTGCATGGATTTCACTGTTCACTGACTGCATGGCTACAGCCTTACACAGTCTCAATTCATAGAGCAACAAGCAAAAGGTTGTACGTGTATATTATCCAACTTGTCTAGACAGAAATTAAAATTTTAGCTTAAGCGTGGTACCAAAAAACTCAATATTCAGTGTGTGTATAGTCAACTAGAAATTCAAAAATTGACTTAAAAAAAGGAAAAATTATACCTTAAATGAAGAATTAAATTTATTGAGCATTTGCCCACAAATAATAAGTCTGAGTGGGGAAAGACAGTATAATCTTCCAGAGGTTAAATGAGATTCCAACACATGACCAGCTTGAAAAGGAGCCAAAAGTGCTGGCTGCATTTTTTTTTCCCCAGGGCTCAGGCTGATGAAAAAGCTGGAATTAAATGCCCATTAGAGCCATGAAGTGCAGACCCAGAACAGGTCATGCAGGAAAGTATTAAACGTCAGAACTGCAGCCAAAAAGACTGATTCCCAGTGGCTGCAAAGGGAAAACCTACACAGCTTTCTGAACAATATTAACCTCCGAGACACATTTCATTGGATGTAAAAGACACTGAAGACTTTTGGTACTTTAACTTTAAGTTAAGACAAGATATTTATAATCCTATTGCAGTAGCACAGTGCCAAGGCCTTCAGTCCCCTTTTACTAAGAGAAAAATAAAGAGACCACTGCACCCACTCCAAGGTGGGCAGGGGTGGTAGGTTTCCTCCCTAGGGCTCCTAGACATGACCTGAGTGGAAATCCTGGGAGATAACCACCCAGGCTACTGAGTCCCAGCCTGCAGGAGGCACTGGGGCAGCAGGACTCAATACCACACCTTGTTCTAAACTCTACATGGCCACCATGCCTCCAGCCCATCTGTGCTCAAATCCTGCCCAGTTCTGACCACTTGGGTCAGTAAACTCAGCTGACCTTTTCTTCCACTCCTGCTGCCCTTTTGACCTTCTAATTGGGCATGAACACATCCAAGTGAGAGACAAGGAAGAGAAGGAACCAAGTTCTTCTTCTTCTCCTTCCAGGAGACTTGCCAGCCCTAAAACTCAAAGCAGCCTGGGACTTTGAACACTCCCAGGGAGTCAGCATCACTCTATCTGACATGATGCTGGGCAGTGTGGGGCTGGCCGTGCATATAGCTGGAAGCCCTAGATCAGGGTGAACGAAAGTGCTGGGAGAGTGTCACAGGGCTGCTGGAGGTTCAGCAGCATTTACTTAAATCAAGGACAGAGAAGGAGGTGACCCAGGGGGGCCAACATAGTGAGCCAACAGATTCCACCATTCCACGTGCCAGAAAGTACAAACAAGATACTGTTTACAGTAGTTTAAAAAAAAAAAAAAAAATCAGGCTTTGGGCAGAATTCTAGTTTTGTCATTTGAAAGCTGCGTGAGGATGGGTGAGCTTGTTTCCTTATCTGTAAAGCAGGGACACTGATGTTTATCTCATTCAATTGCTGTCAAGATAAAATCAGATGATGTGTACAGGGTTTAAGAGATCCTGGACCACACAGGGAGCCCTGGCGGCAACGATAACAAAACCACAGCAACACAACACACATGTGAAGCTTCCATCTGGACAGGTCACCGTGTCACTGAGAACATTACTATGGTCCAAATCCATTCCTAAATGTTCTGCTTCAAGATGTAAAAGCAGAAAGAAATTTGATTGAACTGCATGGACCATTCCTTAACTGTGTTGCTAGAGTCCCCATCAGAAAGAAAGATAAACTCAAGGGACCAGAACTGACCTCATATGACTGATTTGTTTTAGGTGCAATGGTTTTTTTTATACTACAGAAACTTCATAAAATATATCAGCTTTTATGGCAAGACCAGAAAATAAAATCAAAACCACAGCCAAAGCTAATTTCACTAGAGATCTATTATTGGCCAACTGTCACTGTGGAGACATGGGAACGAAACAAATTTGATGTTTTATAAAGCCCAAACACTTAAGTTCATGCCCAGGCTACCTCACAGAGCCAATTCATCTTCATTCTTGAATGATACATAAAAACACAAATCCTTAAATATCTACAGGGTCTTATCTTGGTGATGGAAATTATTCATCTCTGGCAATTTAAAGACACTTTTTAAAAAGAGAGCAGGACAGATTGTGGGTATGTTGGAATCACAAGTTTGAAAGGAAGAGGGCAGCTAGAGAGGATTAAGCAGCAACAGAAAAAGCAGAGAGACAAAGAGGCAAATCAAAAGGGGAAGCTCAGCAATCAAGTGAAACATCTATGGAGGAAAGAATCTATTTTCGATAAAAAGAACTAAATGAATCTGAGGCCACTCTTCCTGCCCAAGGATCAGGGATCTCTCAGCAAGTCCTTCCCTCCCAGACCAGAGAGGAGTCCTATTCACGCTAGGACTACAGTCACTACCTAGTCATTCAAGGCAGCACAGGAGATGTAATCTGTTTGCCTCTCCTACTTTCAAACAACTTAATCATCCTGCGTCATCAAGAGCCTGTACCCCTGCGACTCATACTACCACCTATAAGTGAGCAGGGATCATATGATATTTACAATGCACTCTAAATGGCAACCCACTCCAGTACTCTTGCCTGGAGAATTCCATGGACAGAGGAGCCTGGTGGGCTGCTGTCCATGGGGTTGCACCGAATCGGACACGACTGAAGTGACTTAGCATGCATGCATGCATTGGAAAAGGAAATGGCAACCCACTCCAGTACTCTTGCCTGGAGAATCCTAGGGACAGAGGAGCCTGGTGGGCTGCTGTCCATGGGGTCGCACAGAGTCGAACACGACTGAAGTGACTCAGCGGCGGCAGCAGCTATATCAGAAGGCAGGGGAGTACTGAGACATTTTGGAATGACTGCCAGCCTTGGCACTAAGTAAACTAAACCTCAGCTAACTGGAACACACTGACACCAAACAAAGAGGCAAAAAAAAAAAAAAAAAAAAAACAAAATCCACCTACAACACAATAAAGTTATGTGTCAGCAAACCTTGATTCTTCGGATGCTGACGAATGCCTCTGACACCTTCTCGACGGCCGAAGGGAAGAAGAGGGTGACTGTCAACCGCACAGCCCCATACAGCGACACCGCCACAAACACATGGCTGGCTGTGATCACGTTGCCAAGGAGCACGTAGGTGGTGAAGGTGACGAAAACGATGATTTTGCTCGCAACAAAAAATGATGCCAAATTCATTCCTCTAAGGTAGGAACTTCTCAGAATCTTGGAAATTTCCTTCCTGGAAAAAAAAGTGTAGGAAATAGGTTTTAAAAGAAGCATCCACATCCAAGACATGAATTCAGTGCCCTGTGTGAGTGGTCCCTTTCTACGCAGTGGACACAGAATAAGATAATCCATCCCTCACATCCTGGAGACACTGCATACCCAGGGGCTCTGCCCCAAAACAAGGACCACACGCTTCATCACTACTTCCCTCTTCCAACTAAATGGAGTCTTGATGTCACACTTTTAAACATTTTGGGTCAATTAGACAAGGTTTGAACTTTCATTCAACCAGCATTTCTAACAAGTCCTGGGCTGAGTTCGTCACTGATGACAAAAAGACAGAGCCCGTCCCCTCCAGGAGCTCATGAAATCGGAGGCAAGAGAATAAGCAATCCCAAAACTGAGAGACACCAAGACAACAGATAGAGGCAAGGAGCAAAGAAACAGAGCAAAGGCATGTTAACTCGGAGCAGGGGCGTCAGGGCAGGGCACAGGGACGAGGAACTTGAGAAGATGAGCTGGACTCAGTCAGGGCTGGCGGAGGCCAGAGAAGAAGGAAGATGGGAGTGTATCCCCAGTAGAGGGAGGGGCGCTCACAAAGGAGCCAAGTGAGAGGTGACAGGGAGCAGCCAGAGAATTCTAAGCACCCTGTGCTAGAGTACAAACACTCATCAGATATTTAAATGAAAGATAGAAAAAAAATTCTATAAACATAAAGCAAAGCATAAAAAATATTTTTATGGCTCTGTTTGGTATTATTCCAGATTCATAGAGTCTGGCCTGATACATGTACACTCAACCCTATAATCTCCCCATTTGTGCTATATAAGTTATAGTTTCAGTTTAAATATCATTTTAAATGCTAACATCTTAAATCATTGCTAATTTGGGATGTATGGTATTGAGAAACACTTGTTATTTAATTTCTGTATAAGTAAGAAGCATATATATCTATTCCTTTACTCAAATGATGTCTCTCCTATTCTATTTAACCTTCCTTCCACGTGTATAAAGGGTGAACTAAAGAGTATTTAAGTTCACCTTAATCTGAAAACGTGGTAAGACTTCTAAACCACTCAGTAAATATGAAATAAACCAGAAAATACGTGTGTGTACAAAAACTTACCTTCTCAAATTGGTGATAAGGTCTGCAAAAGACTTTTCCCAAGCATACATTTTTATTATTCTGATGCCAGTTATAACTTCATTCATGGTCCGGATCCTGGTGTCTGTGAAGGCTGCGGTCTTACTCCTAAGGGGACAGACATGAGAGACAAGCCTTAGTGACCACAGCAAGAACTTCCTTACCAACAGCAGCAGGGGTACAGGCAAGCACCAGCGACCAAATGATTCCCTGCAGCTCTAAGCTGACAACACAGGCACGTCCTACTCAACGTACAAACGGAGGAAGACGGCAATTAGGGAGTCAACCATTCAGCCCACTTCAAGAAGTAACCTGGAGAACTTAACAGCATTGGCTTAGGAAGACCTGAAATGAGTCAGATACAAACCACCTGCCCCAGGAGGTCGTGGTTGGGTGGAGAAGTCAGAAAGACACCCAAATCTAACAGGAAGACAGTGTCGGTGATGTAATAAAACAGGAGTAAAGTGCCGGGGAGCAGAAAAGACGGGGTTGTTAACGGCACTGGGAAAGGAGGGCAAGAAAAGCTTCAGAGGCCACTAGAACAGGGCCTCGAAGGATAAGGAACAGCTTTCCACAGCAAAGGTAGGAAATGAAATTCCAAGGAGAGAAAAACACCACATAAAAAAGTATACACACACAAAAAAACTTAAACGTGCTTCAAATAGCACAAGATCTCCATCACCTGACAACCTGGACAATGACCCGCCTCCAAGCCTCTGGGACCTGTTTCAGCTCTAATTCATCACCATTAGGCCCTTCATCACCAGTCTCTTTTCTATCACAAACACTGCTGGGACTGTGATACTTTACAAAGTCATATTAAGATTGATCTTGCTCTTTGGGTGCTTATAACATTGTATTAAAAACAAGACATGTACAACGTATACACACCTGGAAATGGCTCTAACACAACCATAACAAAAATATATGCATCTGGAACTGGGCCTCTAAGGTTAATTACTATTTAATAAAGCTTAAATAACATCATTTAAGGTACATTCTGCTGAAGGACACTCTACTTATTCAGGTTTGGTGCCTGGAGGAGCCAGCAAATGACTTCAAGCAGATGGTAGGTGTTAATCAATTACATATTAGCACTTTTTTAAACCTGTGTTTGTCTTACCGGAGTGAGGAAAACAACTTCCCGATGCAGCTTTGCAAAGGCAGAAGAATAATGAGATGCTGAAGGACACTCTACTTATTCAGGTTTGGTGCCTGGAGGAGCCAGCAAATGACTTCAAGCAGATGGTAGGTGTTAATCAATTACATATTAGCACTTTTTTAAACCTGTGTTTGTCTTACCGGAGTGAGGAAAACAACTTCCCGATGCAGCTTTGCAAAGGCAGAAGAATAATGAGAACCGCCATCCCAGCGAGACAGGATATTCCTATTTCCATCCACAGCAGGGCGGTCACTACGATAGCCTGCAGTGGCCCTGCCCACAGAAAGTGCAAGAATATCGTTACCTTAAAAGAAAAAGACAAAGCCTTCTTAGGACTATACGAAAACAAAACCTATAAGGACACAATTTAAAACAATCTCCTGTCAAAGAACAGACGGGGACCGAAACAGAAATGATCTCAGTGGGTTTTAAACCTGCTAAAGCAGAAATCTAAGCATCTGCCCAAACTGATGCTGTTCCAGGGCAGCACAAGGTAAGCTGTAGGAATGTCCTGGAAGAAGCTGACTGGCAGCTCCGGGAAGATTTCAATTTTGTCTACCCCAGAGGTGACCTTGCGGTTTCCCCAAACTCTGTGTACTTCAGAATTCAGTCCTTGTGTCCCCTCCAGCTGCCCGGCACCCCAGGAAAGTCTATTTTCCCCCACACTCTCCAGTAATTATTTGTGTATGTACCTCCCTAACAGGTTGTGGCTTCTCCAGGGCAAAAACGAAATCTTATGCATCCCAGAAACTGAGTAGGGGCCTCTCTTCATGTTTGATGAATGAATAACTGAAAGATAAGTGTTTAATGCAATAAAGATTTGACTAGAAGCTATAATGCCCTGGGTAATGTGATCTATTCATAAAGTGTAAAAAAAGACTATAATGGGACAGTGGAGAGTGGGTTGCTTCTGGCCAGGGACCACCCAGTTGGCATTACTCCTCACAGGCTCCCTATGCAGTAGGCACTGTGAGGGCACAGGGGAAAGAACAACCCCTGCCCACCAGGCCTTCATCACCACGAAAGGAGGAAGACAGTTCAGGCAGCAAACTGACATCATGAGCCAAGAATGGCCACGCCAGAAGGACCCCTAACCAACGGGGACACTAACCAAGCGGGGCAAGAACTCTGCTGCCTGTCTATTACCGAAGCATGTTGTACACAGTGTCAGAAAAACAAAATTCTCATATACAGGGCAATACGCATGATTACATCTAAGCTGCACACAGAGGAAATGAGCTGGATAAAGAGAACCCTTGTCTTATGTCCTCAACAGAACCCTGGCCCTAGAACCTGGCATTCCAATAAGCTGGATGCAGTGAGAAGGATGGAAAATGGAAGAGGATCCCTTGGGAAGCTCACCTGATCAAACTTGTTCACATCATTGGACAGCAGGTTGACTATCTGGCCTGTGGTGGTCTTCCCCATGGCCGAATTACTCAAGCGAAGGGCCTGAAATGAAAGAGAGACAGATTTGGATTCCTGTAGTGATACCAAGTCACTCTTGGAACGTAACACAGCAGAGCACGTTTTGATAGGGTCTTGAGCTATGTCAGGTTGAGGAGTGTGACCCTTGATAGCGGGGCTCTAGGGACCCACGTTTGTCCTTCAACCCCTCAATGTGGTGACAGCCATGTCCACAAGGACAGCAAACAGACAGAAACAAATCCCCCAGCCCTGTCTTGTTTTTGTTTGGAGGAATTTGGACATGGGCAAAATATAAACAGATAAGGTTCCTATTTACTTTTTAAAGGCAATTTTACATACAAATAAACGGCAATTTTTCATGCAAAAACACATATTTTGAAGAAGAAGATATTTGATCCCTAATTTTAACAACTAAAAGAAGGCAGAATCGCACACCAACTCTGACTTTAAACTGATCATCAAAGGAAAAAAAAATCCACCTAATTGGAATCGATGGACCAAAAGGCTGGTTTTGGAACAAAAGTTAACATGAGGCAATTGTAACGCTGCAGCCAACCCAAAAATCAAGAATCGGTCACAAGAGAATCACTGAGATGCTACACGGGACAAAAAAACCAGAACATGATGTGACAGTAGTATTATTAACAAGGAGGACAGGACTTACAAGCAAATCTGCTCAGATTTATGCTTCCAACCATGGAAGAATAATGGGTGCTGGTCTTGCCTCCACTGCAAAACTATGAAGCTGGACAGCATACACGAAGCAGCTGCTTTCAGGCAGTGAAAGACCAGCAGGGCAGGGCTGTGACCCAGGGGAGAAGTGTGCCCTGTGACTGGCTTGTTTTCTCCCTGGGGGTATATTGTGCCCAAGCAGAGTTCAAGTGTCACTGAACTGAAGAGGAAGAAATGGATGCTATAAGTTGCAGAAACAGCGGTAATTTGGGCAGGAAGAGCAGAGGTTAAGTCCAGAACATCTTGTGGGGATTTCCCAAGGGACTTTGCCGAACTTCACTGTATGTGAACTGAGGCGGATGCCACGGGGCCTCGGTGAGGTCACACAGTGCCAGGAGATGGCAGATTCTACCCAACGACAAGAAAGAGATCCTCCTAATCAACAGCTCAGACATCCACCTCAGCTGTCAGGAACGACATGACTTACACACTAGACTAAGAACCATGTACTTGGACTAAGTTCAAAATGGAAATAACTGCCCCAGACAGACTAGCAGAACCGATCTAACAGGAATTCCGTACCAGAACAAAACCAGTATCATCTAACCCAAGGCTTGTTGTTTTTTTAGTCGCTCTGCTGTGCCCGACTCTTTGCGACCCTGTGGACCACAGTCCACCAGGCTCCTCTGTCCATGGGATTTTCCAGGCCCACCAAATAAAACATAATTCTCAACTTCTAGGTACTGTGTTTCCTTCGGTCCACACACTGCTGCCCATTAATTATAGAAAATTAATCTTCAGTTCTAATAAAGTGTGTGCATGTGTGCTCAGTTGCATCAGTCATGTCCAACTCTTTGCAACCCTATGGACTGCAGCCTGTCAGGCCCCTCTTTCCAAGGAATTCTCCAGGCAAGAATACTGAAGTGGATTGCCATTCCCTCCTCCAGGGGGCTTTCCGACCCAGGGATCGAACCCACGTCTATAGGTTATAGTAAAAACAGTTCACATCCAGTTCAGAGAAAACAACATACAAATTAATGCTATTATTTTAGTTCTATATTTACTTAACATGTTACAATGGGATATTATCAATATTTGGTTAAATTTGTTTTCCTTGTGGAAGCAAAAGAGTTCTACCATGAGAACAATAAAAGGCAAACAAACTGGAACAAATCTGCTCTATAAGTCAGACCCTAAATTAATTAATAAGTTATTAACTTTTAATAAATCAAGAACTTCTAAATATTGATTAACAATTATAAAACCCTACCAATTTTTTTAAGGGACAAACCACATGTACAGGAAATTCACTACAAAAGAAACACAGAATGTTAACGAAAATTTGCTAATAATCAAATATACTCAAAATATGACATCCAAGTTTGGCAGCAGTGTAGGAACATTTCATTTCACCAAAGAGAATATAAGCAGTTACCTCTCGAAGGAAACCTAGCATATCAAAAGTTTTGCAATGCACACACCCTGAGAAATTAAGGATGTCTCGAAAGGTTTAGCTTTAATCAGGTTCATTTGCACTGCTATTTGTTAATATGTAAATCTGGAAATGATCTAAATGTCAAATTACTAAAAATTAGAAAACAATCTAAATATCTAATTTCTGATTACACTAGAATCCGCATGGCCATTAAGAACAATACTACGAATTGTGGAGTATTCACTCCATCGAAGCAGGGATCCATTTATGGGGAGGTGGAGGATAGGGAATAGAGAAATTACATATGGGACAATTAAGAGAACTCGATGATGAAAGTGAAAGAAGAGAGTGAAAAAGTTGGTTTTCTGAAAACATTCAGAAAACTAAAATCATGACATCCGGTCCCATCACTTCATGGCAAATAGATGGGGAAACAGTGGAAACAGTGGCTGACTTTATTTTTCTGGGCTCCAAAATCACTGCAGATGGTGACTGCAGCCATGAAATTAAAAGATGCTTCCTTCTTGGAAGGAAAGTTATGACCAGCCTAGACAGCATGAAAAGCAGAGACATTATTTTGTCAACAAAGGTCTGTCTAGTTAAAGCTGTGGTTTTTCCAGTGGTCATGTATGGATGTGAGAGTTGGACTGTGAAGAAAGCTGACTGCTGAAGAATTGATGCTTTTGAACTGTGGTGTTGGAGAAGACTCGAGAGTCCCTTGGACTGCAAGGAGATACAACCAGTCCATTCTGAAGGAGATCAGTCCTGGGTGTTCATTAGTAGGACTTATGTTGAAACTGAAACTCCAATATTTTGGCCACCTGATGCGAAGAGCTGACTCATTTGAAAAGACCCTGATGCTGGGAAAGATTGAAGGTGGGAGAAGGGGACGACAGAGGATGAGATGGTTGGATGGCATCACCGACTCAAAAGGACATGGGTTTGGGTGGACTCTGGGAGTTGGTGATGGACAGAGAAGCCTGGTGCGCTGAGGTTCATGGGATAAAGAGTTGGACACGACTGACTGAACTGAACTGGTAATCTAGGCCAAAACATAAATTGTGTTCAACTTTTTAAAAAATATAGTGCAAGAAATATTAGTCATTCCATTTGAAAAATAAACAATGTCTCCTTTCTCAACTGTTTTGAATCAGATGTGAAACTCCATTACCCACATATGGACACACAAATATCACCATCAAAGGAGCAGAGGAAAAACGAATGTTCTTTGCACATGAGTTGAATTTTCCAGCCTAGTGAGAAGTATTAACCCTTTAAGAATCCAATGTTCATTTGAACAGCATCTTCCCCCAATCCCTGCTGAGAACTCAGTTCACCATTTTAATGCTGCACTCTCCTCATCACCAGCAAGACTTAGATCCAGTGCCAATGACCCTCAGTGCATAGAAGGGCTTCTCTCCCACGGAATGCTCCAAATGGCCATGCTTTGGGGGGTTTTCATACATTATAATTATATCCTTTCCCCTTCCATCAGGTTATCCCTTCAGCTGACTAGCTCACCATTACCTACTGCTATTTCTAAACTAGGTTCTGGCATCGTAATATCGTAAGTGAATCAGAGTAGCAGACCCCGAGTAAGAACCTAAAGGACTCAGAATAGAAAGCACTCAGGCTCTTGTCACTAATTTTGCATTTGGCTTATTTCCTGGTTCATGGCCCTGCCCCCTAGAAGTGAGCATGTCAGATAATGGGAATTATTCCAACAGGCAACTAGGGTGAGTGTATGTTTAGCTCACCTGAAACAGAACACTGCTGTATTTTTCCCATAGTGTTGCCTAGAGTTGCTGTCATATCTGCTTTCATGATTGCATAATCTAAAGCCATTCATCTCTGCTTTTGAGGGGAGGACGCAGAAACTGCCTAATATCTTCCACCAGCATGAACATAATGGGTGACTATTAAACTAATGAGACTGCCATAAAACTAATCACATTGCCTCTACGGTTGTGTAGATAAAAAAAACTCACTGCAGGAAATAAAAAACAAAGTCAATACAAGATCAACCACCTGCTGTTCTCTCATCTGACAACTCCACTGCTTTTTTCTTGTTGCTGGCCTGATTTTCCACGGCTGGCACGCAAGCCAGCACAACCTACTCAGCTCTCTACAAGCTTTGAAGAATGTGGCAGTTAGCTCCTGCAGGTACCATTAGCTTTCGTCTAAATCCACAGCACCTCCTGGAGGCACCAGAACGCCATGTATACAGAGCTGACAAGTAAGCCTCTGAGCATGAGAACCAAAATGTGGACTCCAAGCAACCCAGGTTCTCCCGGTGGCTCAAAAATAATCCTGCAGTGCAAGAGATGCGGGTTCCGTCCCAGAGCTGGGACGATCCCCTGGTAGAAGGGAATGGCAACCCACTCCAGAATTCCTGCCTGGAAAATCCCATGGACAGAGGAGCCTGGTGGGCTACAGTCCATGGCGTTGCAAAGAGTCAGACACACCTGGGCAACTAACACTTTAAGCGCCACTGCTGGGTGGAAGCCCCTGATAGCCACCCTGAGGTCAGGCTAAGGACACCTCAGGAGGAGTTTCTGCACATTCTCAGACCTCATTCTTTGGGCTTTGAGTCACTGAGATGATACCCTGGGAATTCCCCCGCCCCCGGCCTGGGATCAGGGAACTTGTGGCAAGGGGGCAAAGTTCACACCTGGACACACCTCCTCCTAGAGCTACAAAATACAAAGAAACTATATGGGACTAAAAATAACTGTGCTCATGTGCAGTTGGGGCAAATTCTGGACCAAAAGATACAAAAAAGACAAAAAGAACCAACTGTCATTTCTGAAGAGGTGGGACCTAAACCAAAGGTGTGGCAAAAACAGTGTGCCCCTCCCCCGCACTCAATACCACAAAAGGATTTGCAAAGCACCTAATGCTATAGTTTTTCCAGTGGTCATGTATGGATGCGAGAGTTGAACTGTGAAAAAAGCTGAGTGCCAAACAATTTATGCTTTTGAATTGTGGTGTTGGAGAAGACTCTTGAGAGTCCCTTGGACTGCAAGGAAATCCAACCAGTCCATTCTGAAGGAGATCAAACCTGGGATTTCTTTGGAAGGAGTGATGCTAAAGCTGAAACTCCAGTACTCATGTGAAGAGTTGACTCATTGGAAAAGACTCTGATGCTGGGAGGGATTGAGTGCAGGAGGAGAGTCTGAGTGAACTCCGGAGTTGGTGATGGACAGGGAGGCCTGGCGTGCTACGATTCATGGGGTCGAAAAGAGTTGGACGCGACTGAGGGACTGGACTGACCTGACTGAGACTACCCCTCCAGCCGATCCCTGACCCACCACAACCCTCACCCCATATAAGGAAGGAGCTTGCCCTCCTCACTTGGGGAGAGAACAAGAGAACCTGTTTTACCTCCTACACCCAGTGCAGGAGCCCCAGTACAACCTTGTCTGAATCTCTTTTGGGGCCTCTAGGCAATTTCCCTTCACTTGGGGAAGGCCAAGAACCCTGGTCGGGATCGAGGTGAGCTAGGGCAACAGAAAGGAGGAAAGCCACAGAAAGGGTGGAAAACTCCACAGTGAAGAGAGAGGAGATCGAAGAACATGCATAAATATACATGTAGGGCTCAGCAAGAGAAGACAATCTTAATGAGAATACAAATCAACCGTCACCCCAAAAGGAGGAAGGGGAGACTTCTATCAACATCATGAATCATGTTTCCCTACATCTAAAAATTAATAATCTATCTTCTCAAATGGAATGTTCAGTAGTAACAATTTATACGTGGGGCCATATGCTATCTTTTACAGCAACTAAACTGAGAACCGTTTTTCCAATTATTTTATTGTTAGTATGCGTCCTTTCAGATCAAAAGAATACAAGGGGAAAACAAGATACCCACTCTAAACTGAGGGTACATCATTTCACCGAGAATTTGTCAAAATGATAATATTCTGTAAGGGTTTTTCTTTTTTCCTAATGTTTTCTATGTAGCAAAGCGCTGAATTTGACTGAGGACAAGCAATAAACCTAAGGTAACCAATGGTGCTCACTTTTATAACGTCACAGAACGAGTTGCATTACCCTTCCTTTAGACGCCATCTTGGAAGCTTTCAGAAAATGAAATCTGTGCAGGAGAAAGGAAAAACAAAATGACAAAAGTAGGAAATGCTCCCTAAATAATGTTTTCAATATACAGTTTTACAACCAAACGTACAGAGAGCAGCGATGCCTCAATTTCTCTTACTAATACAGATGAAGGAATTAGGAGAAAAATGCATGGAGCCAAGAGCACAAGCTCCTCCCCGAAAGCCATCTTTATACACTCTTTACCCAGTTCCATGTCCCTAAAACTCACCTTCTCCCANGAGCAGCGATGCCTCAATTTCTCTTACTAATACAGATGAAGGAATTAGGAGAAAAATGCATGGAGCCAAGAGCACAAGCTCCTCCCCGAAAGCCATCTTTATACACTCTTTACCCAGTTCCATGTCCCTAAAACTCACCTTCTCCCACTCACTGGAATGGAGCACATAAAAAACCAGGTGGTATCGAGAGCTGTAAATTCCCAGAGGTCACAAGCAAAGAAAACGGCCTGGTTAGTTCAGCTAATGAGTCCCAGAGGGAGGAGTAAGCAGGGGATGAAGGCTTCAAAACAGAACCAAGGCAGAGCTGATTGCTTGGAAAGGCACCCAGAGAGGATGCAGGTCTCTCTGAAATGCCTTCCTTTTCCTCCATAACTAACTCAAAGTCATCAGCACAGCCGAGGGCTTGGGTGAACAGTAAATTGTTTCCAATGAATACTGAGTACGTGTATGACCTCTACCCTTTCAAAAAAAGCTAACCTAGCTTTGAGGACAAAGTGATAAGTCAGCCATCCAAGGACGATTCCACATATGTGAGGTTCCTCAAACAGACAAATACACTCAGATAGAAAGTAAAATGGAAAGCTGCCACTCACGAGGCAGAGACCTGATGATGCATGGTGGTGATGCCTGCACAACAATGTGAATGGACTTAACACCACTGACTCAATTACAGACTTGAAAACAGCAAACCTAGTCAATTTTATGTTTTGACTGTTTGAAACAATTTAAAGAACAATGACCTTTGAAGACCAAAATGAAAATAACCACCAATCAAAAACTGTAAACGCAGTGAAATATTTTAAAGAATGAAGGAGACGTGAAACACAGGTAGACAAAAAAATTAGAATGTTTAAAAATAGGTATGAGTCATGACTGCACCACAAACCCCAGGGAAAGGAGGAAGAATATAGATGCTGTTCGTTCCCTTTCCAGGGAGACACCACATCTCCACCAGCCCGACCTGCTGGCCCCTTCACCATTCTCCAGTACAGAGTGTCCTAAACTTTCTCCATGATTATGAATCCCTGGGGCACAGATTAAACAATACAGATTCCCAGGCCCCTTCCTTAAAAAATGCTAAGGGAGGGATTTCCCTGGTCCAGCGGCTAGGACTCCATGCTCCCAACGCAGGGGGCCTGGGTTCAATCCCTGGTCAGGGTACTAAGATCCCATAGGCCATAAGATGCAGGCTGCGGGGAGGAGTAGGCAGGCTCTATGGAAAGAGTAGCATGGAAACTCACATTACCATATGTAAAGGTAACCAGTGGGAATTTGATTTNCCAACGCAGGGG
Source organism: Oreotragus oreotragus (assembly GCA_006410675.1). Classification (NCBI taxonomy): domain Eukaryota; kingdom Metazoa; phylum Chordata; class Mammalia; order Artiodactyla; family Bovidae; genus Oreotragus; species Oreotragus oreotragus. The sequence continues at coordinate 93,457 of SJYX01013760.1, read as the reverse complement.
GCCTGGGTTCAATCCCTGGTCAGGGTACTAAGATCCCATAGGCCATAAGATGCAGGCTGCGGGGAGGAGTAGGCAGGCTCTATGGAAAGAGTAGCATGGAAACTCACATTACCATATGTAAAGGTAACCAGTGGGAATTTGATTTGTGACTAGAGGAATTCAAACCTAAAGGGGTGGGATAGGGAGGGAGGTGGGGGGGGATGTTCAAGTGGGAGGTGCGTCTCTTCAGTTGTGTCTGACTGTAGACTGCCAGGCTCCTTCTTCCATGGAATTTTCCAGGCAAGGATACTGGAGTGGGTTGCCATTTCCTTCTCCAGGGGACTCTTCCCATCCCAGGGATCAAACTTGGGTCTCCCACACCACAGGCGGAGTCTTTACCATCTGAGCCACCAGGGAAGCCTGAGATTTAGAAACCTGCCTCTTAAAACAGAGATACTGTGACTTGTCTTGGAGAAGACGAATAGCTCAGTTGGTAAAGAATCCACCTGCAATGCAAGAGACCCCAGTTCAATTCCTGGGTCGGGAAGATCTGCTGGAGAAGGGATAGGCTAGCCACTTCAGTATTCTTGGGCTTCCCTAGTGGCTCAGGTGGTAAAGAATCTGCCTGCAATGTGGGAGACCTGGGTTCAATCCCAGTTGGGAAGATCCCCTGGAGAAAGGAAAGACTACCCACTCTAGTACTCTGGCCTGGAGAATTCCATGCATGGGGTCACAAAGAGTCAGACATGACTGAGCAACTTTGACTTTGATTTTCAAAGCCTAAGAGGGCTTCCCTGATGGTTCAGATAGTGAACAATCTGCCTACAATGAAGGGAGATGCAGGAGACCTGGGTTTAATCCCTGGGTAGAGAAGCTTCCCACCTGGAATAGGAAATGGCAACCCACTCCAGTATTCTTATCTGGAGAATCCCATGGACAGAGGAGCCCAGCCAGCTACAGCCCATGGGGCTGCCAACAGTCAGACACAGCTGAGTACACGCAGCACAGCATATAACCAAAACTTAGGTGTTTAGTTACATTAACTTTTGATGGAAGGGGTATAGGAATTTTGTTGTTGCTGAGGAATTTTTGAAAGAAAGCAGGGATTACCAATTAGCTTTCCATACTGGTTACCTAGTAAAAACCTATTACACACAGCCCACCTCCAGGGGTACACATATTGTCACTATGGGACTGGCACAGCTCAAGTGGAACAGTGTGCTACCAAACTCCGTCTCCCAAACAACTGCAACAAAATAAATCCTGTCTGAAGGTAATTTTGGCATATACAGCCAAGAAAAAAACATGGATCAAAAAGACATCCCATGTAAGGCCATGAACACAAACATCTTTCACCCTAAGACTAGTGAACACAGTGAGTCCATTACTATGTGTCGTTGGATAAAGACTGGAAAAGAATCTACAAAAATGATGCCTGCCATTACAGGATGGTGGTGTTTGGGGTATTTCCTCCCCAAATTTTGGAATAATGGTAAGCAAACCAGCAATGCTTACGAAACAGCGGAAGTTTCAGGGCAGACTGCCTTTGCGGATTCCTATCAGAACTAGAATTTCCTAACCAACACTTTTCTCCCCTTCTATAATAAACCCCTGCGAGATGAATCCTTTCTTTTCTCCATCTCTGATGAACATTATAATGCATTAAAAAGTCCACAATTAATTCATTTTGCTATTTTGTCTAACATGTACTGTACTACATCAATTTACATATGAGATGAAATAAGACATTATTCTTTTCTTTCAATTACCCACCACTCTGACTAAACTCTTCACTAAATGGGCAAAATATTAAGAATGAGATGAAGGAATGAATAGCCAGACGTGATGTCCTTTCCAATCATTTTTTCAGCTGCCTCACAACTTCACATGTACCCACACACAAAAGCCTTCCATTGTATTTTCCTAAATCACTACTCTGATCATTTACTACCCTAATCAAAATTTCCAAGGGTTCCCCTTTACCAGCTCAGTAACTCAGCCTTCAGCTCAGGATCAAGACTCTGGTCCCAATATTCCTTTCTAGATGTATGTTGGAGCCTCCTGCTACGCCAACTGTGCTTCTACAATTCCCTGAATAAACCATTTTGGTTTTCTACTGGAACACTGCTCCATGCATGGACTGCCCCCCTGCAGGCGTCCATACTGACACAGAGTAACAGACACATCACTCCACCCATCGAAGGGGTCCTCTCCTAACTCATTAAGTCTGTACACTTGTCTACCACTTAACACCCATATTTCTATTTCGTCTAATTGAAGGTATTCTAGCCTTCTGGGACTGAGTGCCAGTAATGAAGATGACAGGAATGTGTGAACACTAGCTAAATGCCAGGCACTACGTTAAATGCTTTAAACAGATTGGCTCATTTAATCCTCTCTACAACCCTAAGAGTTGGGTACTATTACACATGAGGAAATGTAGGCTTAGAGCAGTTGGCCTTAGGCTAATGTCTACAAAGAGGAAAACTGACTCATACAAAAGCACTGAGACTACTGAGTCTTGTGTGTATGACCCTCCACCCTCCTGTGCTGAATACATGCCTCTGTAACAGGTGCTCTGCAAAACCAGTGCTCACAAAAACCCCATGCAGCATACATTTCCTCCTTCAGTGTTTAAACTCAGGACACTGAGGCTCACAGTTCAGCAGACAGCGAAATCAAGACTGGATCTCAGGTCTGACTACACTCAAGAGTCTACACTCCCAGTTGCCCTCCTATCTGACCTGCCACACTGTGGTCTAGCAAGTACTTGTGCACCTGACTCAAGAACCTGATCACTCAGTGCACAACAGATTCCCAGCTTAGAACCTGAGCCACGGGAGAACTACAGAATGGCCACCATCCTTCAGGTTTATAGCTGCAATTTAAAAAGGGCATCTGCACCAAGAAATGTTAAACATTTAATCCACGTGCTACTGCAATGTATTAGAAGATCTTGGTTATCAGATACAAGACAGAAATTAAGCTATAAATGCATTTGAGGCCTATCACTATCACCTGGTACCTTTTAAAACTCCCCCATGCCAAAAACAAAACAAAACACCGCTATCCCAGTGGTTAAGACTCCCTGATTAACTAAGATCTGACAGTTCATGATGCCAGAAATAAATAAAATCCGCCCCCCTCCCCAAGCCATTAAAATGGATTTCTGCAGAGAGGGCTCGGGTATCAGTGTTTTTAAATTTTCATGAATCTTAGTGCAGCAGTTGGGAACCGCGGAGCTAAGTCTTCCCTTCCAGTTTGCACTGCACCCCACATAGCAGGTAGTTACCAGCAGGCACTATGTAATTGACACCCTCAAGCAATAGAAACATATCCTTTGAACAAAGCAGTTTAAACCGAACAGCCTCTCCTTCCTTAACCTGCTTTGCTCAATCTCCAGCCCACAGAAAAGTAAATCTTCACCCAGAGGCTCCTTGATGAGATTAACTCTTCACAAAATGCGATTTTATATCAGAAATAAAGGGGGAAAATATTTTTTAAAACTGCTAAACAGTGCAAGAAACATTACTAGCACATTCTAATTTTGTCTGGAAGTTAGAAAATACCATTAGAAGATAAAGTCCAAACAAGGTATCTGATGCTGTAAGAGTCATCGTATTTTCATAAATACCACACTGTCTCACTTGAACAATACTCAACATCCTGGTCTCTTAGAAATATAACTGCAAACTCGTAAACAAGATATTAGATTGACCATAAGAAATTGCTGTTTCATAACCCCAAATCAGTTGAATATCTGTCATTCCACATGTAAAATAAACATTAGTCATTCAGTTGAGTACAACTCTTTGTGATCCCATGGACTATAGGCTGCCAAGCTCCTCTGTCCATGGAATTCTCCAGGCAAGAATACTGGAGTGGGTTCCCATTCCTTTCTCCAGGGGATCGTCCCAACCCAGGGATCAAACCCAGGTCTCCCGCATTACAGGCAGATTCGTTACTGTCTGAGCCACCAGGGAAGCCCCAAGGTCCAGGCCAAATTTAAAGCAATACAGTGTCTGTACTGAAACAGAATTGTTTTAAATAAAGACAAAAGTTCTGGGAACTATGAACACAATATCACGTGGCTGATTCAGCAACAAAACTTTCTATCATGTTCTTTCCACAATCCAAGGAGCAAACTCAGAGAGAAGAAAACAGGAAGGGTGGATGAAGAGGGTGGTGTTGCAGGGGGTGAACCTTCCCTTCTCATACTTAGCACACTCGGTACACAGATTGTTTTTAAAGTCAGGCTCCATTTATCCAGAGGAGTTTGCAAGTTTGACCACTCCCGGCACCCTGGAAGGGCTCATACTTCCAGTTCAGGCTCCAGGAGAAAGGATACCTGCTGTCCTGGTCACTAATCTTAAAACATAACTGAACTGAAGAAGTGTCTGCAAAAGAAATGGGAAATGATCTGGAGAAGGAAGGGGTCTTAAGAGACAGGTTTAAAGGAAAGAGAAAGAGTCCTTCACTCAGACAGATGATGGTTACCTGAAACCATGAAATAGAAATGGTGTGGCTACAAGGAGCNTGTGCTACTGCAATGTATTAGAAGATCTTGGTTATCAGATACAAGACAGAAATTAAGCTATAAATGCATTTGAGGCCTATCACTATCACCTGGTACCTTTTAAAACTCCCCCATGCCAAAAACAAAACAAAACACCGCTATCCCAGTGGTTAAGACTCCCTGATTAACTAAGATCTGACAGTTCATGATGCCAGAAATAAATAAAATCCGCCCCCCTCCCCAAGCCATTAAAATGGATTTCTGCAGAGAGGGCTCGGGTATCAGTGTTTTTAAATTTTCATGAATCTTAGTGCAGCAGTTGGGAACCGCGGAGCTAAGTCTTCCCTTCCAGTTTGCACTGCACCCCACATAGCAGGTAGTTACCAGCAGGCACTATGTAATTGACACCCTCAAGCAATAGAAACATATCCTTTGAACAAAGCAGTTTAAACCGAACAGCCTCTCCTTCCTTAACCTGCTTTGCTCAATCTCCAGCCCACAGAAAAGTAAATCTTCACCCAGAGGCTCCTTGATGAGATTAACTCTTCACAAAATGCGATTTTATATCAGAAATAAAGGGGGAAAATATTTTTTAAAACTGCTAAACAGTGCAAGAAACATTACTAGCACATTCTAATTTTGTCTGGAAGTTAGAAAATACCATTAGAAGATAAAGTCCAAACAAGGTATCTGATGCTGTAAGAGTCATCGTATTTTCATAAATACCACACTGTCTCACTTGAACAATACTCAACATCCTGGTCTCTTAGAAATATAACTGCAAACTCGTAAACAAGATATTAGATTGACCATAAGAAATTGCTGTTTCATAACCCCAAATCAGTTGAATATCTGTCATTCCACATGTAAAATAAACATTAGTCATTCAGTTGAGTACAACTCTTTGTGATCCCATGGACTATAGGCTGCCAAGCTCCTCTGTCCATGGAATTCTCCAGGCAAGAATACTGGAGTGGGTTCCCATTCCTTTCTCCAGGGGATCGTCCCAACCCAGGGATCAAACCCAGGTCTCCCGCATTACAGGCAGATTCGTTACTGTCTGAGCCACCAGGGAAGCCCCAAGGTCCAGGCCAAATTTAAAGCAATACAGTGTCTGTACTGAAACAGAATTGTTTTAAATAAAGACAAAAGTTCTGGGAACTATGAACACAATATCACGTGGCTGATTCAGCAACAAAACTTTCTATCATGTTCTTTCCACAATCCAAGGAGCAAACTCAGAGAGAAGAAAACAGGAAGGGTGGATGAAGAGGGTGGTGTTGCAGGGGGTGAACCTTCCCTTCTCATACTTAGCACACTCGGTACACAGATTGTTTTTAAAGTCAGGCTCCATTTATCCAGAGGAGTTTGCAAGTTTGACCACTCCTGGCACCCTGGAAGGGCTCATACTTCCAGTTCAGGCTCCAGGAGAAAGGATACCTGCTGTCCTGGTCACTAATCTTAAAACATAACTGAACTGAAGAAGTGTCTGCAAAAGAAATGGGAAATGATCTGGAGAAGGAAGGGGTCTTAAGAGACAGGTTTAAAGGAACGAGAAAGAGTCCTTCACTCAGACAGATGACGGTTACCTGAAACCATGAAATAGAAATGGTGTGGCTACAAGGAGCATGTTGCTACTGCTAAGTCACTTCAGTCGTGTCCGACTGTGTGTGACCCCAAAGACAGCAGCCCACCAGGCTCCCCCGTCCATGGGATTTTCCAGGCAAGAGTACTGGAGGGGGTGCCATTGCCTTCTCCAAGGAGCATGTAAGTCTCCCCAAATTGCAAACTTCTAAAACTAGAACTACATTGCTTAGATGAAAACTGAAAACGGATCTAAGGTAAGTAAGAATATTTCTTTAAGCAGGATGCTAATGTATAGAAACAACCTCCCTGAGTTGTACTGTATGAATATCAGTACTCATACTCTGTGGTCACTACAAAGGTGAATTAGGGCTTTGTTAGTGGATCAGTGGTCAATAATCCACCTGTCAATCCAGGAGATCTGTGGGTCAGGAAGATCCTCTGGAGAAAGAAATGGCAACCCACTGCAGTTTTCTTGCCTGGGAAATCACACGGACAGAGGAGCCTGGCGGGCTACAGTCCACGGGATCACAAAGAGTCGGACACGACTTCTCGACTAAACAACATGAACCTAAGTGAATATTAATTGTTCCTAAGGGAACTACAGGGCTAGGGTTCTGCCATCCTTTGGTAAAAACATCTTCATCAACTGTTCCACACTCAGATGACCTTCTTTTGTGTTATGTTTCTATTTAACCTTATTTAATCGCCATTGGTAATTCACAAACACTGGCCTCACACAAACACAGCCAGCAGCACTAGAGCACTACCTGAACCAAGCTCACTGACACACATATTTCCCCGTGAGACACATCACAGTCCTCTGCTTAGGAACACCAGACAACACTGCAGCACTCGGAAGCTGCAAACTCCCCCCGAAAAAACAAAAATACGAAAAGCAAGGCACCAAGCAGACCACGAAGAAGCCATCTGTTCCACAGTATGAAAGCATTCCCACCCCACTGGGAATATGCACGTCAGATGACAAGAAACTTAAGGGACTGTATCAACACGGGCAGAAGACCAGGAGAGTATCCCAATTTTTTAAATGATTTTTAGAATTATAAGTAAATTTTAGAATGATTTTTAGAATTACAAATAAATTTTAGCAAGTAGGCAAATTTCCAAATGCAGAATCTACGAATATTCGGGAATACTGTTGTTTTCCAAACGCTAGTCAAGTACTCCCTCGGACTGTACCCCCAAGGACTGTAGCCTGCCAGGCTTCTCATGGGATTTCCCAGGCGAGAATACTGGAGTGGGTTGTCATTTCTTCTTCAGGGAATCTTCCCTGCCCAGGAACTGAACCCGTCCTGCACTGGCAGGTGGGTTCTTTACCATGGAGCCGCCAAGAAAGCCCTACAGATCTAAAGGGAAATAAGAGATAA
>SJYX01013760.1:50055-71438 GCA_006410675.1 Oreotragus oreotragus | reverse complement strand
AGCAAGAAAGAGAGAGTTGGATTCATTATGCAAATCCATTCTCCACTGACAAAAAGCTTTTGTGTTTCAGGGCCAACATTCTCTTTCAGGTACAGAGCAGAAGAAGCCCTTACAAATGGAGATTTCCTTCCTGTGTCTACTTCTCAAAAAACAGTCAGCTCAAAATAGTCTTTACTCCAAAAACGCAGATTCTAGAGTAATGCATTCTGCTACCTTTTTCTAGTCTTCTATTTTTGAAATGTTCCTTAAAATATTCAGGGAAAAAGAAAACCCCACACTGCAGGAAGCAGCAGAAAGAGGAATACAAAGCTGTCGTCAGAAAAAAGTCTTGGCTCTGTGATCTGGTGGCTCAATTGGTGAAGAATCCGCCTGAAATACAGGAGACCTGGGTTCAATCCCCTGGAGAAGGAAATGGCAATCCCTCCAGTCTTGCCTGGGAAATCCCATGGACAGAGGAGCCTAGTGGGCTACAGACCATGCGGTTGCAAGAGTACAACACGACTTAGCAACTAAACCTGTGACTCTTCAGTGGAGGCTGTGGAAGGCGAAGAAATCTTAGGACAGAACACAGAGAATACCGGTCTAGGAATCACAACACTGTCCTTCAGAAGCCAGGTCGGCCACCTGCGGGTCACATGGCCCCAGGCCCCTCTTGGGCCCTCCTGCACCCCCAGGTCCTCATCGATGGAAATACCTGCCTTGCCTCCCTCGATGTAAGCTATGATGGCTTTACTGTACAGAACTTCCAGAAAGAGACCTACTGTATTCTTAACAGCAGAGGCTGGTTTCACAAAGAGCTTGGACAGCTCGTCACTGATCACAGGTGATCGTAGCATAACAAGAACTCTTGAGGAAAAAGGCATTCATAAAAGCTCACTCTTATGGACAGTAATGAAAAGTATCAGTTCTAGCCAGATTTTTGCAATCTGATCCATTATAAATACAGTCTTGTAAAACTGAGTTACCTACTTCCTGACTTCCAAAAGAAAACAGATTGAGGGGATGAGTGGAATAGGTGATGGAAATTAAATGGTACAATCGTACAGGTGTAAAATAAAAAAGGCAAGAGAATGTAATGTACAACATAGGAACTACAGTCAGTAATATTGGAATAGCTCTGTGTGGTGATAAGAGGGCAACTAGACTTAACAGGGTGAGCAATATGTAACGTACTGAAATGTTTAATCACTGTGTTATATCCATGAAACAAGTACAATATTCTAAGTCTACCATTCTGAAATTCAAAAAAAATTTAACTGTTATAATAAAAATTAACATACGCTTTTAAAAAGGAAAACGGTTGAAAAGCATTCCCCTCATTTAGGCCTCAAGGTCATCACTGGATATTACTAACACCTAATGGCTAGTGCTATGCTCTTAAGAGGGGCTTCCCTGATAGCTCAGTTGGTAAAGACTCGGCATGCAATGCAGGAGACCCTGGTTCAATTTCTGGGTTGGGAAGATCTGCTGGAGAAGGGATAGGTTACCCAATCCAGTATTCTGGCCTGGAGAATTCCATGGACTGTATAGGGTCGCAGAGTCGGGCTGTGTGACTTTCACAGTGCTCTTAAGAACCCGCAGGGCGCACACAGCAGGTCTGCTCTGCAGGATCCTATCTTGCTTTGCTCAAGGCCCCCTCCTCCTCTCTCTTGCTGTGTGGTCCTCAGGGGTTACTCCAGGCCCAACTTGTGGCTCAGCTGGTAAAGAATCCACCTGCAATGCGGGAGACCTGGGTTCCATCCCTGGGTTGGGAAAATCCCCTGGAGAAGGGAAAGGCTACCTGCTCCAGAATTCTGGCCTGGAGAATTCCATGGGCTGTATAGTCCATAGGGTCACAGAGAGTCGGACACAACTGATCGACTTTAACTTCACTCACTATGTGTAAGGCTCAGTGGAAGACACACTGAAGATAGACAGATGAGACAGAACCTCTGACCGCAAGTGTATTAGAATGTCTTGGGAGGAAAGATGTAATTAAGAAAGAGGCCCAAGATTATAATTTGAAGCAATGAAAGCCACCCAAGCAGAGTGGGGCATTCTTCAACTCCAGTATGCAGTGGAATTCTAAGAAAGCTTGTCAACTTGCTTAAGAGTTCTAACTGGAGGCATGTTGGCTTGTGTATACAGCTACAGACTTTTTCCCTGATACTTTGAGGTAGAATTTAGATAGAATAAAATGTACAAATCTTAAGTGTATAGCTTGGCTAAATTTTGTATATATGTATATATATATATATACACATAAGTGAAAAGAAGAGAAGCGAAAATCAAAGGAGGAAAGGAAAGATATAAGCATCTGAATGCAGAATTCCAAAGAATAGCAATATGAGATAAGAAAGCCTTCCTCAGTGATCAGTGCAAAGAAATAGAGGAAAACAACAGAATGGGAAAGACTAGAGATCTCTTCAAGAAAATCAGAGATACCAAGGNACAGAGGCCAGGCGTGCTGAGAACTCATTGGCTGTTCTGTTCTGTTCTAATTAGCATCAGCCTGCAAGAGCTCCTCGAACCCTTAAAGTCACTCCTAATACTCATAGGAGAGAGGTTTTCATGGTTTTGAAATCCTAACCCTAAATGCCTCGCCCTGGACTGGCATCACCCTGCCTCGTCCACTGGTGCTGCTGCTGGTAGTTCAAGGGAAGGCCCTGCCTGTGTTGTGGCTGATCAGAACACACTGCATGGTAATCATGGATGATCCATGCAGCATTCTGTGCACCAGATGAACCAAAAGAGGGCTGCAGGTCACACAGAAAACATGTTTGTATTTTAGAGAATCCTGGGCTGAGTTTAGATCTTCCAGTATGTAACAAAGGTCAGCAAGCAGCACAGATAGATCAAAAAATGGAAAGCTGCTTCATAAATCAATTATTTAACTAATGTTCATTGCACTTTTCTCAGTAGCTTTAATCACTGTAAACCTGAAAGAGTACCTGAAAATGAGTTCTAAAATCAGATCCTTACCAGCTTCATCCTAAGAAATGATTTCTAATTTCTCCAAAACAGCAGTGTGTCATGGCAAGTCAAGGAAAAGAGGAGTGTTTGCGCTGGATTTCAAACTTTTTTTGACTGCCAACAACAACAACAACAACAACAAAAATTCAAGGTTTATGTCTCCTTGAGCTTCAAGAGCCCTGAAGTCCCTGAATTCCAATGCATCAGAACTAAGAAGTCTACCAGTTCTACCAATGTCCTAAGGATACAAATTTGGAGTTAGCACTGTATGCCAGTCACCTAGGAATATAGGGACAGCCAGCAAGGGAATACAGGCCACTGTCTAGTTTTATGCTTTACACCACCAAGGTCACAACACAGCAAGATGAAGAAACCTCCCTCCTGGGAGAAAGCCCAGTTTCACCTGATTACTCTGCTACTCTCCCAGGGATTGGCTGGTTCCCACCCTAAGATCTCAGGCCTGGGACGCACCTTGCATATAGGAAAGTGTATTCAGACACCAGAACAGGAGAACTGCTCCACACTTCGGTAACTGACCCGGGGTTCTCTCTCTCACTGAAGAAGACACATTCCCAGATTCACCGGGATGTCAGCTTTCAGCAAGCAACTTGGCACATGTACTCTGTACTAAAAAAACAACATAGAAGATTCCACCTCTGTGCGGATTATCAATGTCCTAACATAGCCACTATCCATGACCTACCGCCTTTCCCCTGGTCCAACTCAAGGAGCCGATCTGGAATGGTTTCATAACAGCATGGATAGATGTTCAGAACTTAAGTCATCAGAATAGTCACAAGCTCATTCACTTGTAGCAAAGGCCAACCCACCTTTGGTCATCAAGGTCCTCCCTGGACCACCCAGTCACCTGGGAGCCGACAGATTCTGTCTCTCCAGTTGTGTAACTCAGCAACTGAGTGCACACGCATGCATTCTGGGCTCAGATCCAAGTTTACTTCCTCAAAACCACAGTGTACACATTCTTTGAGGCTGTAGGATCTTCTTTTGATCAAGGACCACTCTTAGCATTCATACTGAACACCAAGAACACTCTAACATGGCATAAAATTCTCCTTTTGAGTGTCATCCTTCCATAACACTGTTTTAATCAGTTAAAAGGAAAATAATAATCCCCGGAGGTCCAGTAGTGTAAGCATCTGTCTAGCAGTTTAAGCACCTGTCTATTCTAAAGATACATCAAGCACTGAGCTACATCACAGACAAGTTTTCATAGACACATTGTATCCTCTGACCTCTCTCCCCACAGGTCTCAGCCATCTCAGTACTGAACTACATACCCTGAAAAGCAATGCACTGTATGTAAAAGCTTTTACCTCAATTAATGTAAAAATTCCCAAAACTACATAGGATTTCCAGTAACACTTTATGATTGCTTTTGTTAAAGAAGGCTCCCGTGCATCTTTCTCAGCTCTCAAAACCTCTTGATCCCAGTACCTGCGATGAGAAACAAACACAATAAAGAGCAGGTGTCCACCATAGGGAAAATAGGGGAGGGGCGGGAAAATAGGGGAGGGGCAGAGTGGAAGGTAAGCCTTTACACAGGGCGCTCTGTGGCTGCCCCGCGGATGCAAGTTGCTCACAGGGCTCCTGGAAGATGAGCGGTACAGACTGAAGCACCAGAAAAACACACCTTGAGGGGAGAGCCCCAGTCTTGGGAAACAAGTTCCTGCCAAGTTTTGCTAGATTCTCAGCACCACGGGCAGCTCAAGAAGGCAGACTCCCTCCTCCAGGGACCCACCTCCAGGGACAGAGATTGGCCTGCAGGGCCATGACTGCGGGCTCCCTCCATGTCCACAAACGCACAGGGGTCAGCCCTCCAATGTGGGGTAAGCTCAGGGTCAGCCTGAGGGGGTGAGTGTGCAGTGTCAGAAGAGGAGGCTCAGAAGAACCCAGAGGAAGGCAAAGCGCCCCCACCCCACACACCTTCAGCCCCACGTGGAAATTCTCACTCTCCCTCCCCTTCTCCCTGCTGTCTGTGCTCACCCTTGCAGCTCTTCTCCAAGGTGCTGGGAGCGATCTTCCGGAAGCACCGAGTACATGTCATCTTCTTCTAATCTCCGTTTGTGACCAATTTTAAACAAAGGGTTTAGCCACCTGTGAAAAATTAAGAGAAACGGAGAATGACATATATCCAAACTACACATCTCTGTCTAATCAGAAAAAAGAGGTCTACAGAAATAGGTTCCCAGGTGGCTCAGAATCCACCTGCAATGTGGAAGACTCAGGTTTGATTCCTAGGTCGGGAAGATCCCCTGGAGAAGGGAATCCTGACAGAATACCCACTCCAATATTCTTGCCTGGAGAATTCCATGGACAGAGGAGTCTGATGGGCTACAGTCCCTGGGAGGTGGTCACAAAAAGTCAGACACAACTGAAAGACAAATACTTTCACCTTCAGTTTTAAATATATAGAAATATGGGGAAAAACACAGACACACACATATATATACAAAGTCCCTAACTCTACACGCTGAGAGATCCTGGAAGCAATGACACACTGGTACCAAAGATCATTCAAGACCCCAGATCTTGGTGTTTTGGTTTTTTAACATACATTATTACAATTTGTTCTTTTCTGATAAGTACTTCTAAGGACAACTCTCAGCAACTTTCAAATATGTGACACATTATTAGCAATAACAGTCACCATGTTGAATGTCTCCATGACTTATTTACACCTGAAGTTTGTGCCTCCTGGCTCCCTTCACCCAGACCTTTGCTTTTTAATATTCTTTCTAAGAGGAATCAGGGTTCCCTGAAGCAATGGCTGACTCCAATGTTGCTGCAATATGTACTGTTAGTCGCTCAGTCACGTCTGAATCTTTGTGACCCCACAGACTGTAGTCCACCAGGCTCCTCTGTCCATGGGATTCTCCAGGGAGAATACTGGAGTGGGTTGCCATTCCCTTCTCCAGGGAATCTTCCCAACCCAGGGATCAAACCTGAGTCTCTTGCATTGGCAGGTGGATTCTTTACCACTGAGCCACCAGGAAGTACTAAAATATTAGCAGCTGACGCTATGTATTAGCAGCTGACAATTAGCTTTCTTTGATCATAATGCAAGCGCCTGACATTATGCTTTAGAGACACCCACTTTGGAGACTTCCGCTGGCATAAAAACAGGCCACCTACACAACTAGATAAGGAGCCAGACCACCCCACTCTGAAGTTCCCTTTTTCAGAAAGCTCTGATTGATCTGCTAACAGACTATCTTATTTCTGATAACAGACTGCTTATTTCTCCATTCCTGTACTTTAATTCTCACTCATGTCTTTAATTGCCAGCAGATAGTGACTGGAAACCCCAGGTACACAGCCATTGACCCCAACAAGGCAGAAGCACAGGTCCAGGCTCGCTCATGATCCATCGCGCTCTCTCCCTAGGACCTTGCTGTGTGTGTGGCCCCAGGCATGCCTTGTACCCTCCAGGACATGTGCAAAATAAACTTTGCCATTTCAAACTTCCCTGGTGGTCATAGTCAAGAACCACAAGGACAAGTCCAGCCACAGCATGGGTTCCAATGGGGGAAATGTCTGTGGGGGCTGCTTTAACGAGAATGGGCCCAGGTGAGCAGAGCCCCACGTATTCCCAGGAACGGCATCACTACTGATAGGCTGAGACCAACAGGCATCGAAAGTGTAAGATAAGCCAGGGACAACTTGCCTCAAGGAATCATAAGGTATCATAAGGATGTGTCCAAAGGACAAAGAAGCCAGCTTGAGGTACTCTTGCTAGCCAAATCTGGGATACTGGGATATTAAGTAAGTGTCAATGAGTGATAACCTATTAAATAATGAAAAAAAATCCATGACTCTTTACTGCTTCATAAATAGGAGAAGGGAAAGCCTGCATTCTAGAACAGAAACAAATATAGAGGGAACAAGAGTCAGAAAATGGTCAATGGGAAGTTAAAACTAGTGTGAAAGTTTAATGTGAATCATATTTACATAGTCTCAAATTATCCCTCTACAAATTACTTATTAATGATGGAAAAAACAGTAACTGTACAAGACTAAAAAACCTTATTCAAACCAATTATGCATCATTTAAATGATAATGATTAATATGCAAAGACAGCCCAAAGATGAATATCATCTCCTGATTTTGACAGGGTAAGGAAATTTCCAAAGCCAGATGATAATCACCCATGAAAGCAGAGACCACATTTCTCTTATTTATCACGTTATTCCTAGAATAATACAGGTGAAGAGATGCTCAAGAATCCTTTGTTGAATAAATGAAAAGTCTTTGAATTATCAAAGAAGCCATAAGAAAGACTGAGCTTCAGTTGTTGCTCACCCTGGCCTCCTGGCATTTGCAATGAACCCCAGTCCAGGATTCCAGCCCCAGCAGCGGTCCTGAAGACCCCAGGTCTCAACTATGGCCTCACTCCACTTCATCCCCTCCAGTTAGCTTCTCCATAACCCTTAATGTCTCTAGGTCTCAATATCTTTCCAAAACAAAAGTACAGTTCTGTGAGTATCACCACTACACAAGTTTGAAACACACTTGGCCCTTAACCTACAGTCATTCCCTACCCAGAAAAGGCAATGGCACCCCACTCCAGTACTCTTGCCTGGAAAATCCCATGGACGGAGGAGCCTGGTGGGCTGCAGTCCATGGGGTAGCGAAGAGTCGGACGTGACTGAGCAACTTCACTTTCACTTTTCACTTTCATGCATTGGAGAAGGAAATGGCAACCCAGTCCAGTGTTCTTGCCTGGAGAATCTCAGGGACGGGGGAGCCTGGGGAGCTGCTGTCTATGGGGTCGGGCATAGTCAGACAGGACTAAAGCGACTTAGCAGCAGCAGCATTCCCTACAGAAAATGCTCAGGGAATTAGCACTGGGACGTAACCCTGAAAGGCCCTCTTTAAAACTCTGCTTGCCAGGGTTAAGAGTCTCAACTTCACTAATCATCAGGGAAATGCAAATGAAAATTACAATGAGATGCTACCTCACATATATTAGGATGGCTATTAGAAGAAGGAAAGGAGGGAAGGGGGGAGGAGAGTGGAATAAAATAATAAGTGTTGGGAAGGATGTGAAGAAACTGGAACCCTTGCACGCTGCTGGTGGGAGTGTAAAATAGTGTGGTCACAAAGGACAGATACTGCAGAATTCCACTGACAGGAAGAACTTAAATTCAGAGAGAAACCAAGAGGCCCAGTGGTTGCCAGGGGCAGGACGAGAGTGGGTAGTTATTGTTTAATTACACATGAATGTAGGATGAAGAGAGTTCTGGAAACTGTACAACAGTGTGAATGTATTTCACACTACTGAACCGAATGCTTTAAAATAGTCAAGATGGCAAAATTTTATGTTGCAGGCATTTATCACAAGTTTGTTTAACGTAATGATACTGTATCACATTTTGGTTGCAGGAGCTTCAACTAGCCACAGAACTTCTCCACATCGGCCTCCAGCAAATGGGGATAACACCTGGAGATAACAATACTCACCTGGGCTGCTGAGGGATCAACTGAAATGGTCAGTGATGCTCTGAACACAACCAAGTCTGGTCAGACAAAGAACAGCCGTCACCAAGGCAACGCTCTTGAGTAATTCCCACGTAAGCCCCAGCAAAAAAGAGATGACCGTGCTCAACTAGGCAGATTTCTTTCCCCACAGTTCTTGATTTAAGGACCCTCACCAAGCCCTTCACCACCTCACATCTCAGAAAGCTAAGCCGAGCCTCCTGGGTACCATCAAGGAGTGAAGGTTTTCACTCCCATCACATGGCGTGCTGACTGACAGGAGGCTAAAGTATGTGTCCCCACCTGAACAAAAGAGCTAGACAGGGAGACCTGAGTCAATTCACACCCTGACTCCAATTTGTCACTGACAGCGTTTGCTCAACAATCCCGTCACTGCCAAGTAAGCCCTCCCTCCAAGCCAGTTCCTCCAAGAGTGGTCCTCTCCCGCAGGATATCCATTTCTCCCCTCCCACCAGCATCTCCATCCAGCAGCAGCATCTCCTCCTCACTGTCCCAGAGGGCACACCTCCTTCAGGGCAATGATTACTCACACACCGCATGGACTCTCCATGAGCCTCGCGTGCCACGGCGCCTGGCACAGACAACACTGGCACCCGTCCAGAATGACATCAGAACACCCACGCTGCTGGTGAGCTATCTTCAAAACAGGTCATCACCCTGGCTTTCCCCGAGTGGCCCTCGGCCAAATCCAATTAGCCACACTTGAGTGGCAACGCTCAAGCTAGAACCTTCTCTCCTTTCTTCTTTCAGTTCAGTTCCTCAGTCATGTCCAACTCTTTGTGATCCCACGGACCGCAGCATGTCAGGCCTCCCTATCCATCACCAACTCCCGGAGTTTACTCAAACTCAGGTCCATTGAGTCAGCCATCCAACCATCTCATCCTCTGTCATCCCCTTCTCCTCCCACCTTCAATCTTTCCCAGCATCAGGGTCTTTTCAAATGGGTCAGTTCTTCACATATGGTGACCAAAGAATTGGAGTTTCAGCTTCAACATCAGTCCTTCCAATGAACATTCAGGACTGATTTCCTTTAGGATGGACTGGATGGATCTCTTTGCAGTCCAAGGGACTCTCAAGAGTCTTCTCCAACATCACAATTCAAAAGCATCAGTTCTTCAGCACTCAGCTTTCTTTATAGCCCAACTCTCACATCCATACACGACTACTGGAAAAACCATAGCTTTGACTAGACGGACCTTTGTTGGCAAAGTAATGTCTCTGCTTTTCAATATGCTATCTAGGTTGCTCACAACTTTTCTTCCAAGGAGTAAGCGTTTTTTAATTGCATGGCTGTAGTCACCACCTGCAGTGATTTTGGAGCCCCCCAAAATAAAGTCTATCACTGTTTCCACTGTTTCCCCATTTATTTCCCATGAAGTGATGGGACCAGATGCCATGATCTTAGTTTTCTGAATGTTGAGCTCTAAACCAACTTTTTCACTCTCCTCTTTCACTTTCATCAAGAGGCTCTTTAACTTTCCTCATTTCCTAAAACTTGCTCAGAATCCATTTTCTCATCCTTGCACTAACCTAAGTGATAGTACCCTCCCTCCCCAAGGTTCTCCAGTTCCCTGCACACCCTCTGTCCTGGGGCCCACCAGGGTCCTCCCAGCCTATCGGGCCGGCAAAACCTTCCTGCCTCACAGCTTCCAGGCCTTTTCTATTTCATCCCTGGCCTTCTTGTCTCCCTCTTCTTGCCACTGGCTAATCCATGCCTTTCGCATCTTCATAGTGTCCTTTGTCTTATCACCACAGACCTTCCCAACACTTTTTCCCACACTACAACCAACATCGAGAATCTGCAACTATCGTGCATGGGTAACTATCCTAATCCCCTTCTTAAAGAAAAAAAAAATTTTTTTTGACACATTTGGACACAATTCAGTTAACAATGAGAATAAAACAAGGAATCACGAGTAAAATATTACTCACGCTGGCCACCTCCCAAGGTTTTGAAGGGCTTAAAACAGTGCTGGTTGGAACTAACAAGCAAGGGACCTCACATCCAGCAGGTGATCAACCTTATCTACTTAGTGCAGCATGAAAGGCCACCACTAGATACAGGACTCCGTCATCACCAAAGTCCCCCTGAGCTCCTGAGTGCCTGGTGCTGACTCGCCTCTGAATATCAGGCTTTCAGGGTCTGTTCCAATCAAGCGCTTCCTTCCAAACTATTCAACTTCTCCCCCCTTGAGGGATGACAGAGCTTTGGTTCCAAGTTACAGGTATCCCGGCTGACAGTAGGGAGTATGACTGCCTACCCAGGCAAGCCTTTGATGGCTCTTCATTGGGATTTGAGAAACCACAAAGCATAGGAAAGAAACTACCTTACTTAGGTCAAAGAACCATTCCAGAAGCTGAATTGAATATATACGAACATGAAGTCACATTTTCTTAGTTAAAAGGACCCACCTAACCCAAGGGTACAGAACTGAGAGTCATCTTGATGCTTTTCACAGATTGCTCAAAGTCCATCAGTCTGTAGGAAATAAACATTGGTGCATTTAGCTTAACGTAGGCTCACAGAGCTCACGAAGCTGCACCTCGGGCTTCATCAGTGCTCTGGGTCTGCCCACGCTATGGGCACATGTCCCCAGATATTTTCTATTCTACCCTACTTCATTACAAAATAAATGCCAGGTGGTATACCTATAATGACAGAAGCATTACTCACAGTATCCAAAAGGTGAAAGTGACCCAAGAGGACAACGATGAAAGAATGTATCAAAATGTGGTACGCATTTTGTGGTATGTGACACACAGGTACATTAGAGTATTGTTTTGTTCATTAGTAGCCAAGTCGTATCTGACTCCTTTGCTACCTCCTGGACTGCAGCCTGCCAGGCTCCTCTGTCCATGGGATTTCCCAGGCAAGAATACTGGAGTGGGTTGCCATTTCCTTCTCCAGGGGATCTTCCTGACCCAGGGATCGAACCCGGGTCGCCTGCATCGCCAGGTGTGGATTCTTTACCACTGAGCCACCAGGGAAGCCCACATTGGAATATTCCAGAGCCTTGAAAAAAGGAACTTCTGACACAGGCTACAACATAATTGAAACTTGAGGATTTATGCTAAGTGAAATAAGCCATCACACTGAGAACACTATGATTCAACTTATATGCCGTATCCAAGAGAGTCAAAATGACAGAGACAGCAGGAATGGTGACCACCAGGGGGTCAGGCGAGGGGAATGGGTAGTTGGAGTAATAGGTACATTCCATCGTTACCAATGAAAAGAATCCTGTGGACACTGATGGCAGTTGCACGGGGGTGAAATGTCACTGCTGCCACTTAAGGGTACACTTGAAAATGGGTACAGTGGTACATATCATGTTGTATAGCTTACCACAATTTTTAAATTGTTTTTAAAAAGAAAGACATACCAGTTGAAATTGATTAAATTAATTCCTGGCTGCACTAATGGGTTGCAATGTTATGTCTGAACAACACTGGTGTGGACAGCTGTCCGCTGTGCGCTCAACGCCCTTAGGGCCACAACAGACTGGGGCTCCCTCCAGAGCAGAGAGCCTCACAGATGCTTCACATACTCCGTGACCAGCACGGCCCCTGGGACACAGTGAAGCTCAGTGAACACTGAGCCGCATGGTAACCTCCTCTGAGGGCTTTCGTCCCTCCCCAGCTCACACTAGGCGGCCACTGCGGGTCAGCTGTTTCCCACAGAGTGAGAAGGAAGTGACATGTAAAAGAAGCCAAGTACTTAATCTATAAAGGGCAATGCCCCTCTGGGCGGGCCCACACTCTCAGGAGGGTTCACGGATGCCCCAGGAGTACACAAAGCCCCAGAAACATTGGCACATCTTCCCAGAAATTACAGTAATTTGTGGATCATTAAATAAAAAAAGAAAACCAGACAGGGCGCTCAGGGCTGGTGCACTGGAATGACCCTGAGGGAGGGGGTGGGGAGGGAGGTGGGAGGGGGGCTCAGGATGCACACCCGTGCACACATGCACACATACACACCCGTGGCGGATTCATGTCAGTGTGTGGCAAAAACCACCACAATGCTGCAAGGTAATTAGCCTCCAATTAAAATAAATTTTAAAAAGAAAAAAAGAAAAAAAAAAGAAAGGAAGAAAACCAATACTGAATGAAAGGAAAAATTAGCAAAGACCTGCTATGACGTTTACAGGTTTTCACCACCTCACCTTGCTCAGTGTCCAGACCCATCCTGCAGTGTTCCAGCCGCACTGACCTGTTGTGTTTCCAAGAGCNAATTTTAAAAAGAAAAAAAGAAAAAAAAAAGAAAGGAAGAAAACCAATACTGAATGAAAGGAAAAATTAGCAAAGACCTGCTATGACGTTTACAGGTTTTCACCACCTCACCTTGCTCAGTGTCCAGACCCATCCTGCAGTGTTCCAGCCGCACTGACCTGTTGTGTTTCCAAGAGCCCGCCTGGCTCCTGACTGCTGTGCCCTTTCCTGGGAATAGACTTTTTTTTTTTCCCATTTTCCCCATGATTACTTGACACCTTTTCTTTCCCAGGTCTCAGGCCAATTGCTGCCTCCACAGAAAGGCCTGGACCGCCTTGTCTACAAAAGCAGATCCAGCTTTTCTATTTCCTTCTTCCAGCTTTCTTTTTACCCATTTACTGCAATCTATTTGTTGTTGAGAGAAAAAAATAATGCCCTTATTTATTTTGTCCCTCTCCTCGCTGGAGTAAGGGCTCCACAAGGGCGAGACCCAGTTGATCCCTGGCAATTCACTGGGCCTGGCACCGAGTGGCAGAGTAAATGAATGGCTGACCCTCTGGTGGAGAAACAGCCTGGAAGAGCACTCCCACATGCTCTCTACATCTCTTGATGAGAGGGGACTGTGTAGGTCTGCTGAAGCCAGTTTAACCATTCAAGTGCCCTCAACCCACTCAAGTAAGTCATTTATTGTTGAACAAATTATGCATTTTAAAGCACTTTTAGCTGTGGCGAATTATTAACCACTAGTTAATGTTCCCTGCAGCTTCTGCCAGCCCTGATTACTGGAGGCTTTTGTGGCCCAGCCTGGGCAGGGCTGGTGAGGCAGGGGGGCCACAGAAATATGGAGACCTAGGTCAGAGAGTCCAAGAGGAGGGCCTGGAGTGAGGGACAGGTGAGAGGTATACAGAAAGATCTCACGGTAAGATGCTGGTGGATCAGGGGGTTAAGAATCCAACAGCAATGCTGGAGACCTTGGTTCGATCTCTGTGTCGGGAAGATCCCCAAAGGAGGAAATGGCAACCCACTC
Source organism: Oreotragus oreotragus (assembly GCA_006410675.1). Taxonomy (NCBI): domain Eukaryota; kingdom Metazoa; phylum Chordata; class Mammalia; order Artiodactyla; family Bovidae; genus Oreotragus; species Oreotragus oreotragus. The sequence goes on along the minus strand of SJYX01013760.1, from coordinate 57,729 downwards.
CAGTATTCTTGCTTGGCAAATCCCATGGACACAAGAGGCTGGTGGGCTACAATAGTCCATGGGTTTGCAAGAGTCCAACACAACTAGGCAGCTAAACCAACCACCTCACTAGAACCGTTTCCTCTAAGGCAGGAGTTCTCCAGCTCAGCAATGCTGACATCTCAGGCTCCATGGTTCTTTGTTGTGGGAGGCGTTTCTGTGCTTTGTAGGACGGTGAGCACTATCCCAGGACTATTTCCTCCAGATGCCAGTAGTATCTCCTCACCCCAAACTGTGACAACCTACAGTGACAAGGCCTGGGTAGCAAAATCTGGATCAGAATGACTGCCCCAGCCTGGAAAAGGGGTACAACTTTTCTTCAAAGGTTGGCCCCAGGGAGTAGCCAGAGGATACTGGCAGGAGGCCCTTAGACAATAAATCAAGAATTATGATATAAACACATCACTATTAGTGGTGGCTCAGATGATAAAGAATCAGCCTGCAATGAAGGAGACTGGAGTTCGATCCCGGGGTAGGGAAGATCCTCTGGAGAAGGAAATGGCAACCCACTCCAGTATTCTTGCCTGGAAAATTCCATGGACAGAGGAGCTTGGTGGGCTACAGTCCACAGGGTTGCAAAGAGTCGGACACAACTGAGCAACTAACACTTTCAATTGTCCTCCAGCAGTTAGGCATAGGGAACAAGGGATCAACATTAACATATNAACCCACTCCAGTATTCTTGCCTGGAAAATTCCATGGACAGAGGAGCTTGGTGGGCTACAGTCCACAGGGTTGCAAAGAGTCGGACACAACTGAGCAACTAACACTTTCAATTGTCCTCCAGCAGTTAGGCATAGGGAACAAGGGATCAACATTAACATATCATTAAGATATGAAGTGGCAAGTGAAGTTTTGAGCACACAGGATATGCTTCTTGGCTTCTGCAGTAGGGATAAAAGGATCAATCCCCCAGCTTATGCATCTTCTGTACAGAACAGGTTCTCAAACTGTGGTCCCTAGAGTAGCAAGATTAGCATCCTATAACTTCTCATCAGAAAAACAAAATTCTCAGTCCCAACCCTGACCTATGCTGAGTAAGGCTCAGCCATCCATACTATACCAAGCCTTCCAGGTGATGCCGATGCTGGCTCAAGTTTGAGACCCTGCCATAGAGTGTGCTTTGACACACTTCTGGTATTTATACCAACAGTCCCAACCACAGTGAAAGCAAAATCACAAGCTCAGACTGCGTTATTTTTAAATAAAGACCAACAGGTATCCAGAGCCCCATCCCAAATGAATGAATCAAGAGCGAGCCAAGATGGAACTCAACGGGTGGTCTTCTTAAAGACCCCACTAGACAGTTCCAGTCATCAGCCAGGTCTGGGACCATTTGCTAGAGGGAGGTTAGGGAGTATTTCCAGGAGAACAAAGCTTGAGTCAAGTCCAGAAGGATCACTTGGCATTCACTAAGGAGATGAGAGGACAAGGAAAGAAGCTTTCCAGAAAAATAAAACCAACAAGAAGTATTTGCATGGAGTATAACAGGATGAAGGGAGGTGAAGCCATTACTGCTCTTTTGGCTTCAACCAATAACAAATCTGAGGTTCTACGGGGTTTTGGGGTTTTGTGTTGTTTTTTTTTTTTAACCACACTGCATGGCATGTGGGATAGCTTAGTTCCCTGACCAGAGACCACACCCATGACTCCTGCATTTGAAGCTTGGCATCTTAACCACTGGATTGCCATGGAAGTCCCCTCTTTGTGCATGCATGCTAATCACTTCAGCTGTTTATGATTCTGTGTGACGCTATGTACTGTCGCCTGCCAGACTCCTCTGTCTATGGGATTCCCCAGGCAAGAATACTGAATTGGGCTGCCATTCCCTTCTCCAGGAAATCTTCCCTACCCAAGAATAGAACCCAGGTCTTTGGCACTGCAGACAGATTCTTTACCAGCTGAGCCACAAGGAAAAGTAACAGGAAATTGGGGAATCTTTTAAGCCATTTTGTAGACTCTCCTTGCCTTTGAAGGCAAGGAGAGTACTTAAGCATTGAATCTGAAATATTAAGTAGGTGCAATAAATACAATTACTTCATTAATTCATGTAGCTTCACTGAAATAAATTAGATTCAACTTGATGTCGAAGCTTTACTCTCCTCTAGTAACACTAATCTTGCTTGCCCTCTGCTTGGTCCTAATTCTGGAGCTCTACCAGACTACCATAGAGATAACCCAGGTGAATCAACAATCAGTTTAAAATTCAACATCCTATTACTAGTTAACCCTAGGAAGTCAAATCAATTAAAAAACACTGCAACTTATTTTATTACCCTATGTGATATAAACTGAAATAGTAACTATATCAAATTAATTTCTTTTTTTTAAACACTAGTTTGGTTGCAGTGGGTCTTCGTTGCTACACACCAGCTTTCCCTAGTTGTGGCTCCGGGGGCTACTTTTCATTGTGTGCCTGGGCCTCTCTGGCAGCAGAGCACAGGCTCCAGGCACATGGGTTTCAGTAGCTGCCACACTGGCTCAAGAGTTGTGGCACATGAGATTCATTGCTCCATGGCATGTAGATGGAATCTTCCCAAACCAGGGATCAAACCCATGTCCCCAACACCGGCAGACAGATTCTTAGCTGCTGGACCACCAGAAGTCCTCAAATTAATTCTTAATTAAATTCCTTAAGATTAGCATGCCAGTGATATATTAAAAACTCTGTAATATATGTTCTATATAAGAATGTATAAAAAACTATATCCATGAGCAAATCTGCTCACCAGCAAAAGATACATTATGTTCATTCTCATTAAAACAAAATGTAAGAAATAGATGGCTCATTGAACTGTTAGTAATAATGCAAACAGCTAACAAAATAGGGGGGAAACACAGGTAGAGAGGTAACAAATACACATAGTTTTTACAAGAGTAAAAAGTCAACTTTCCACTTTTTCAATTTTTTACTTTCTACTTTTTCAATGACTAAAGGCAATACTATTATAACAGGTTTCTCAGTTCAGTTCAGTTGCTCAGTCGTGTCTGACTCTTTGTGACCCCATGAATTGCAGCACGCCAGGCCTCCCTGTCCATCACCAACTCCCTGAGTTCACTCAGACTCAAGGTTTGTAGGACAGAAAAAAAAAAAAATCAACTGCATTACTATATTCTAATGACATTGCAGAGGGGAGTGGCTTCAGCTGATAAATTATTTAATATATGGAGAAACCTGGCAAACACCATCTTAATCAAGTGACAAAAGTTACCATTCAGAAATGAGGCAAGTGGATAGCAGGTGCATAAGATTTACTGAGTACTGTATTCTCTCAGTATTCCTGCAATGAAGAAATATCAGACAAACCCAAATTGAAGAACAGTCTACACCATAATGGTCTGTATTCTTCAAAAATGTCAAGGACATGAGCAACTGGAGTTTTTCCATACTGAAGTATACTGAAGAGATATGACAACTAAACACAACACAGGAACCTGGGCCTAAAACAGCCTATACGGGTAAACCAGTTATGTGTGCAGTCAGAGGGATACGACAGAAAAGCATCAGATCACAAAGAGGGCAAGAGAATGAGGTACAAAGCATAAACAACCAGAAAGCAATTAACAAAATAGCAACAGTAAGCCTACATCTATAAATAAAGCCTACACCTATAAATAGACTAAATTTTCCAATCAAAAGACAGAGTACCTGAATGGATAAAAAACAAGCCCCATCCTTATGCTGTCTGTAAAAGAGTCACTGCAGCTTACACAACCTGAAATTGTAAGAATGGAAAAAGATATTTTATGCAAACAGTTAAGAAAAAAAAGCAGAGTAGCTGTACTTATATCAAACAAACAAAAAACTTGATTAAAAAGCAGGTGAAGGATCTGAATAGACATTTTTCAAAGAAAGTAAAAAGATGGCCAACAGACCCATGAAAAGATGCTTAATATCACCAATCACTAGGAAAATACAACTCAAAACCGCTTTGAGATATCACCTCACACTGGTTAGAATGGCTGTCACCAAAATAGACGAGAAGTAAGTGTTACAGAGTATATAAAGAAAAGGGAACCCTCATACACCGTTAGTGGGAATGTAAACTGGTGTAGCCACTATGGAAAATAGTATGCAGGTTCCGCAAAAAGTTAAAAATAGAGAACTGCCATACAGGCCAGCAATTCTACTTTTGGGTAAACATCCAAAGAAATGAAATCTTTATCTCAAAGAGATACCTGTACTCCATGCTTACTGCAGCATCAGCCACAATACTCAAGGCAAGGAAACAACCTACACATCCAGTGACAAATGAATGGATAAAGAAACTGTGACACTAATATACATGTATAGGCATGCATGCATGTGCGCACACATACACACACTCACCCCAACACACATAAAAACAACGGAATATTATTCAGCCTTTAAAAAAGGAATCCTGTTATTTGTGACAACATGGATGTACCTAGAAGGCATTATGTTTTCTTTGTGAAATAAGTCAGAGAAAGACAAATACTGCATGCAGAATCTTTTAAGTCAAACTTAAACAAAAGTGTTTGCCAGGGGCTTGGAGGGAGGCTCGGAATAAAAAGGGAAAGCTGGTAAAAGTATACCGACTTTCAAGTTCTAAGAGGAATAAGAACAAGTTCTAATATAAAACACGGTGAATACAGTTGCTAACAGTGGACTGTACAACTGAAATGTGCTAAGAAAGTAGAAATAACATGTTTTCACCCAAAAAAAGGTAACCATGGGGTGATGGATGTATCAATATTAGTTAACTTGATGGAATCTTTCCACAATGCATACATTTATCAACTCAAACTGTAAAGCAAATATCTTACAGTTTTGTCAAGTTAGTTCAATAAAGCTAAAAAGAATGAAAGAAAAAAAAAAAAAGACTGTGACTGCTACTTCTCCTCATTCCTCTAAGTCCATGGAATTTTCCAAGTAACATTAGTGTAAACTCTGATGATTTTTGCTAACAAGGTGACTCATGCCTGGGCCCCTAAAGGTTATGCTAACAGATGACTCAAGACGGGGGCTCGCCATACCAGGAAGACCAAGCATGGGATTAGAAGGCTGTGCCTGTGAGTCACATGCTTTCAGTCTGACCTTCATAGAGGGGGTCTGAAGACAAGATCAGTCACATAGCCAGTGGTCCATTTCGTGATGCATACATAATGAATCCCCAATAGAAACTCTGGACTCCAAATCTCGGGGGTGATTTCCTGGTTGGCCATACTCTGAGTATCATGACACACTGATGTGCTGGGAGGGTGACATGACCTGTTTCCACTGGGGTAAGACAAGGAAGCCTAGAGACTGGGACCCTCTCAAACCTCAGCCTTCCAATCTGAATCTGTTTGCCATAACAAAATAGTGTTCGGTTGTTTCGATGAATAATGAAAGGAGGGGGTGGTGGGAACCCCTAAATTTGTAGCCAGTTGGTCAAAAATGAGGGTGGCCTGGGGTCCTTGAGACTGAGAGCTGGTATCTGAAGAGAGGGCAGTCTTGTGGAGGACCATGCCCTTCACCTGTGAGGCTTCGGTCAGCTCCAGGGAGTTGGGGCCAGACTTCAGCATAAGGGGGACTCTTCCCTAGAGCTTATGATCCCACATTGTCGGCTCACACCTCAAGAAACGTTCTGCTGGCCAAGAGGTCCGCTTACCAACTGGCTCCCCCTGCTTTGACCAACTCTTTCTCCCACAACCTCCCTGTCCTTCCCTCAGCTGATACACAACTGCAGTCCTAGACCTATTTCTGTTAATAGGAACACTTCTGCCAACTCTGAAGGAAGCGACTAGGAATGTTTTAAGAGCTCCCTCCTCCTGCCTGGTGGCCACACGCTCTAGGATAGACTTCCCACATTTTAATCTACAATCAAATCACCTGAGAAGCTTCTTCAAAATAAACACAGACCCCATTCACTGGGGTTCCGACTCCCCAGATCTGGGGTGGAGACAAAGAATCTGCATTTTAAGCAAGCATTCCTCATGGATTTGGTCTTGAACCACATGGAGAGCTGTCTTTCTAGGAAAGATGGGCGGTGGTAAATGATTATCAGATCATAGGAGGTGAGAGCTAGAACCCTCTTTGGAAAACCCTAGTGCAGTCCAAGAGCCCCAGAGAGGAAAACAGGCCCAAGATGCCAAGGTCAGTTAAATGACTGACTAGAAGCAAAAACTCATGCTTTGAGGCACCTGGCCTGAGGAAGCTTACAATGGGTTAAGTCAAAGATCTCTCCCTCACCTTAGAATCTACCTGTGGCGGATGCCTGAGGAAAAGGATGGGCAGAGGATTCAAAATACTGCCTAGCAGACCAGCTACTGAAAGGGGATGCACAGGGCTCCATCACTGGTGACCCCTCATGTCTACCAGTCCGGCCACCACTGACCACTAGCTCAGGAGTGGAAGGGGTCTAAGCCTCCACAGGGCGGTGGAAATGGACATCAGTAACCGGCAGGAGGTAGGAGAAAAGCTCTCCAGGAACGAATTCCAAGCACCTGGGGCCACACTAGTAAGAAGAAGGTAGGACTTGAGTCAGGGTCACCTGTGAGGAGAGAACTAGGACCTGCCTCACTGCTAAGGAGCCCCTGCTACTGAGCCGTGTCCGACTCCTTGCGACTCCACGGACTGTAGCCTGCCAGGCTCCTCTGTCCATGGGATTTCCCAGGCAAGGATACTGGAGTGGGCTGTCATTTCCTTCTCCAGGGGATCTTCCTGACCCAGAGATAGAATCCCCAGGGATCATCTCCTGCAATGGCAGGCAGATCCTTTACCACTGAGCCAACAGGGAAGCCCAAGGGGCCACGACAGAGAGAAACAGTCAACCTGTTCAGCAAACCCAACAGTAATCGGTGTTGGGAAAACATCAGCCTTGCTGGGAATCAGAATAATTCAAAGGTACCATGCCAGACCCAATTTTATTTTTCCCTCCAAAGTCAACATAGACCCAATTACAAGACTGGCATATTTCAAAGTGATCCAATTTTTCTTTAAAACCACCCAGATAGGTTTCATTAAAACTATTAATACAAAGCCAGTGTATCCTTTGCCTCAGACATTTAACTTTTAGACATTACTCCACAGGGCTAAGCTCTGCAGCTTGGGAGAGAAGGCCAGCACTTTCCCTCCCCAGTCCATAGACCAGCACCTGGGGGCGGAGATATGTATTTTCATCTGTAGTTTCAGGATGAATGGGTTATATGGTTCAAAATTAAAGAATCAGTCCAGATATGATGACTATACTTGAAATATTTCCTTAGAAAGTAGCCAAATTGCAAGTGCCCCAAAACAGATATATTGCTAAAATATGTTAACATGCTAGAATATTTTATAGCTATTTTAAAAACATAGGATCTGTGTTAGTTGCCAAAAGATGTTGCTATATTAAATTATACTGCATTCCAAAAAGAAGCAGAATGTGAACCCATAGCATGCAGACTAATTAAAAATCAAAAACAAAAAAAAATACATTACAGATACACTGATGAAAAGTTAAAAGAAATATAGGCTCTGAAGAGTTTGAAGCTGATTTTTCTTTTTGAGGAAAAGGGAAGGGCTTGTGACGGGAATAAAATGCTGGAGGGTAGAAACTGGAGCTGGCAGAACCTTCTTTCATGACCTGGTTAACTTACAAGGTAATAAGTTTATAATAATTCTCTAAAGCTATGGCTTTTTTTTTTTTT
>SJYX01013760.1:10227-49845 GCA_006410675.1 Oreotragus oreotragus | reverse complement strand
CAAGGATACTGGAGTGGGCTGTCATTTCCTTCTCCAGGGGATCTTCCTGACCCAGGGATAGAATCCCCAGGGATCATCTCCTGCAATGGCAGGCAGATCCTTTACCACTGAGCCAACAGGGAAGCCCAAGGGGCCACGACAGAGAGCAACAGTCAACCTGTTCAGCAAACCCAACAGTAATCAGTGCTTGGGAAACATCAGCCTTGCTGGGAATCAGAATAATTCAAAGGTACCATGCCAGACCCAATTTTATTTTTCCCTCCAAAGTCAACATAGACCCAATTACAAGACTGGCATATTTCAAAGTGATCCAATTTTTCTTTAAAACCACCCAGATAGGTTTCATTAAAACTATTAATACAAAGCCAGTGTATCCTTTGCCTCAGACATTTAACTTTTAGACATTACTCCACAGGGCTAAGCTCTGCAGCTTGGGAGAGAAGGCCAGCACTTTCCCTCCCCAGTCCATAGACCAGCACCTGGGGGCGGAGATATGTATTTTCATCTGTAGTTTCAGGATGAATGGGTTATATGGTTCAAAATTAAAGAATCAGTCCAGATATGATGACTATACTTGAAATATTTCCTTAGAAAGTAGCCAAATTGCAAGTGCCCCAAAACAGATATATTGCTAAAATATGTTAACATGCTAGAATATTTTATAGCTATTTTAAAAACATAGGATCTGTGTTAGTTGCCAAAAGATGTTGCTATATTAAATTATACTGCATTCCAAAAAGAAGCAGAATGTGAACCCATAGCATGCAGACTAATTAAAAATCAAAAACAAAAAAAAATACATTACAGATACACTGATGAAAAGTTAAAAGAAATATAGGCTCTGAAGAGTTTGAAGCTGATTTTTCTTTTTGAGGAAAAGGGAAGGGCTTGTGACGGGAATAAAATGCTGGAGGGTAGAAACTGGAGCTGGCAGAACCTTCTTTCATGACCTGGTTAACTTACAAGGTAATAAGTTTATAATAATTCTCTAAAGCTATGGCTTTTTTTTTTTTTATAATATTCTGTGCCTGTTGTATGACACAGGGCAAAAACAAAAATGTGAAGCGAGATGATATACAATGTGATAACATAGCAGGTCTGTATGAGTGTATATAATCATATTGACCCTTTCCTACAAAGACTTGTAAAACAAATGTGTACAGAGACTTATTAAGAAAAGTAGGTTACAGGGCTCTTCCTTTAAAAAGGAAAAGAAACACAGCAACGGTAGGTATACCATTTGTATTCCATTCGTAATATACCATTTACATTTGTTTTCTAGAGCTGCTACAACAAAACAGCACAGACTGTGTGACTTAAAATTATGGAAGCTGCTCACAGTTCTGGAGGCTAAAAGTCCAAGACGAAGGTGCTGGCCGAGTTGGTGTCCTGAGAGGTCTCTCCCCTTGGTTTACAGATGGCCACCCCCTGGGCGTCTTCACGGCCCTTTTCCTCTGTGCGTATTCATCACTAGTGCGCAATATTTGTCTTCTCACAAGGACACCAGTCATACGGGATTAGCGCCCACACTAGCATCTTAATTTTCAACTAATCACCTCTTTGAAGGCCCAATGTCCAAACAACAGTCACTTTCTGAGGTCCTGGGCACTAGGGTTTCAACACATAAGTTTTACAGGGACACAATGCAACCCATAACAGCATTCTTCACTCATCAGACTTGCAAAAAAAAAAAAAAGGACAGTTCACTTTTAGGACAGGAAGTGAGTCAGAAGTGAGTTGAATCAAGATTTGCCACGAGGCGGTCTACTTGTTGACACTCACAGATGGATGCTCCCTCTGCTTTGTATATATGCTTGCCATTTTCCATCATGACAGGGAAGGGAAGACTGGGGGAAATCCACATCTTACATCAGTCGTAGATGTTGGTTTATTTCCTCTATAAAAGTGAGTCACCCAACAATAATATTGATGTTATATGAGCTTAGAAATAAAATTAATCTTTTCCTCTCATCAGCAGTGAGCATATTTTTAAAAAGTCTTTTAGTATAATGAGTTAAGAAAAAATAAAAGGAGTAACAGAAAGCTGGGCATAATATTTACAGCTGAACTCCATCCACAGCGTAACTCAGCTAATCCACTGCTTTGCCCAGTTCTGAGTCTGAGCCTTCCTTTACCTACTCCTGGTTCACGGTCTGACTCTATTTCCCAGGCCCCCTGCAGCTAGGTGAGACCATGTGATGGGGGAGATAAAAGGGTTGTGTGTGACTCACACACACAGGACACAGACCTTAATACCATGAGCACACCTTCTCCACGCTCTCCTCTTCCACCCTCAGAACCTGCTTCAGTGAAGCAGAAGACAAGAGGAGCCTGGCCTAGACCCATGGATTTGAATTACCTGGAAACCTTGGTCAAATACAGATTCTGATTCACTAAGCCTGTGGCAGGACCTGAGAATACATTTCGCCCAAGCTCCAGGTGACGGCAATACTGCTGGTCTGCGGAGCCACCCACCGGAGAGGTTCTCCTTTCTGATGCCTCAGAGATGGCAGTCCAATGATGAGCAGTAAAAGACAAGCCCAAATAGACCCAACCCGAAATAGCCGGCTGGCCTTTCTCTCCTGACCCATGACAGAATTTAACTCAGCCCTATGATTAACTCTGGTCTCAAAGTGCAGCTGGCAAATGAATTCAGAGACAGCTGCAGACAGATTGCTTTAGAATGTGCAACGTGATACCAGTTGGCTGGGTTCTACTGAAAACAGTATCTGCCACCCTGAGTCAGAGGCTAGGGCTGTCAACAGTGAGATCTCCAGAGCACAGAACACCGACAGCTGACCAAGGAGTAGAGGACAAAAGGGGCACACACGGGCCCCACCAGCCATGCCAGTCTCGCACAGAAGTCCATGTGGAAGTTGTTTACTCTCTGAGACCACAGCTATCGTTAACAGACTGTCTGTCTGTATAAAACCTGGGCAAATATTTGCAGCACCTCAGCCCTGGACATCCTAGCAGTCTGGGGTTTATAAGACCTGCATATAAATATCACCCTGTTTGTCCAAAATTTTGCAAGAAGCAGATGAGAACTTAGCAGTAACTCCCACGATAGCTCCAGTTTGCAATGGAACTTCTTTGAGGTTTAAGGTGAAGCTTACTTAACTTTATGTTCCTTTGCTATTTAGTGCAACAGACATTAGGCCTAAGAGAAACAGGGCACAGAACATGACATGGCTTTGCATGAAACCAGAAGAAGGGAACAGGATTCCCTCAACCTAAAATCACCATTAAACCAAAGTCTGGGTACTATTCAGGAAGCTCCAATGCTTTCCCTCGGCTTTCCCCAAGAATTCTCATCGCAAGCCTCTGCCCACGAAGTCTAAGAAAAAGCCATCTGAGTTGGCATTCATGGGTGTGTATGTACACGCACGCTCAGTCACTTAGTCAGGTCCAGCTCTTTGAGACCCCATGGACTGTGTGTAGCCCACCAGACTCCTCTGTCCATGGGATTCTCCAGGCAAGAATACTGGAGTCGGTTTCCATGTCCTCCTCTAGGGGATCTTCCTGACCCGGGAATCGAACCTGTGTCTCCTGCATTTGCAGGCAGAGATGCTTTACTACTCACTCAGCTACCTGGGAAGCCCGAATTGGGATGCATGAGAAATCTAAATTATTGGATGACCTCAAAGAGGTGCAGACTGCTTAACATCAGGGACCTCAGACAACATCTCACACTGTTCGTGTACTTAGGAAAAACGTTCCATAGCCAGGAAAGAAAGCACCTTCCAGCCAACCACTATTGGAATTGCCACAAATTTCAGCTAAGTAAGAAATCTAAATGAACCCTCTCTACTTTCAGTGAAGGGTTCAAGCCCCACGAGGCCACAAGCTGTCATTACTGTTTTCATTTCCCCAAATCCCCTAATACATATTGCAAAGTCTATTCTGGGCAGAACTAAATTCTTGCACAAAATACTTAACACAAAAACAAACCTATGCCTCATATGTGACCCCACTGATCTTATGTCCCCCAAAAGGAGAAGAAAAACAGACACTCTGCCATCAAAAAAAAAAAAAAAAAAAAAATCAAGAAGATGCATCAATTCCAATTCATTACCTCTATTTCAAATACAATTTATTCAGAACACTTATTTGGAGCTTCCCTCAAACTTCCAAACTTTTATCCCCCAAAGTCTCCTGACAGCATAGTTCAAATTTTTAGACATTATCATTCATTCAGAAGGGACAAACAAGGGCCCCCTTCAACACAGGAGTGAATTTCAGGGTGCAGTTCTGTCTTGCGCAGACTCTCTGTAGCTGTCAACTTGGCTCAGGGGTGAAGTCCTGAATAACACCTCTGTTACTACTTTTTTTGTTCCTGGTCCCATCCCCTGGGGTCATGACTCTTCAGGTCCACCTATCAGACTCGAGTTGTGCCTTCAATTCCCCAGAGAAAGTCACTGAAAACACAGTAAGTTGACAAAAAAGGCACCCGGTTCACTGAGGCAGCATCTGATGCATTTCCTTGTGTTCCACTGGGAAGGTAGAGGACTCTGGTGCAGCACCACGGACCCTCTTGTTCTCTCCGATGCCTCTTCCAACTGGCTCCAGGGTTTTCTTAACAACCTACTTCAGCTCCTCAAGTTTGTGCCCAAGCGTCTTTCTCCTCAGGCATGACCGTCAGATGTTTCTATAAGATGACCTGCCCTGCTAATTCACCCAGTCATGGCTGACTCTCTGAGACCCCATGGACTCGTCCACCAGGCTCCTCTGTTCATGGGATTTCCTAGGCAAGAATACTAGAGTGGTTTGCCATTTTCTCCTCCAGGGGATCTTCCCGACCCAGGGATTGAACTTGCATCTCTTACATTGGCAGGCAGATCCTTTACCACTGAACCATACAGCGTGGCAACTAATTTTTATTTTTTGCAACTGATTTTTAATATTTAAGGCAGGAACACTGACAGAGACTTCAGCCCCTGGCCGACGTTGTCCTACAATCCAAAATATTTTGTGGCAAATGGTATGAGCTTTGAAAAGAAGCGCAGCTGATAACACAAATATAATTTTCTTCCAAGTAAGTAGAACAACTAATAAAGTAGTTGAGCCTACCTTTTCACTGAATTTCTATGTCACCAACCTACATGATTAGGAGAAAATGCAAACGGTTTAAAAAAAAAAAAGCAGTGATTTGAGTAATTAACCACTAGCTAATAACTGAAAGATTGCTTAAGCTCCATAAACAAAACAGACAAGGCTCAACAGCCCTGAGGCAGAGGGTGTGATGGAAAAACCCCCAGCACACACACTAGATTTGACCACTCTTCCTCACCAGGTTTTTCTTTAAGACTATCCTGTCCGTCTGTCTTCTAGGCAATTCGTCTCTCTCAGCAGAGACTCCAGACCGACAATGTGGAATTCTTTACACAATATTGAGAACAGCGGTCCAAAATTTAACACCAATTAAAAAATCTAATAGCCTTTCTGCCTATTACTCAGAGTTAAAGGGGGAAGGCTAATTATAAATCATACACTTTCCATCTGGGCAATACAAAGTCAACAGGATAGACTTTAGGAAAATTCCAGCTAAACCAGTTCATTCTTTGAAGCATTATAGGTCAATTACGAACATAACAACCCTAAGCTTGAATAGGTAACTGCATATTCAGAAAGAACAAAAACATCTTTTGAAAAGCCTCTCTGTATGTGATCTATTCTTAAAGGGCTTATTTGATTGGAAGTTAAGTAGAGAGAGAAAAAACTCCCTAGTCAATCTGAGGACAGGCTAAAACAGCTTCCTTAATAATTTTGGTACATTCTCCCATTTGCTTTTTAAAAAATGTTTCCTCTAAGCACAGAAACTTGCAGAGGTGGGGGAAAAGCAACAGAAAACAGAACCAGGTTTTGTCAGCAGGGAGAATGCTCTGCAGGAGATCCTTTATGGACGGCCTGTGACTCAATGGACATGAGTTTGAGTAAACTCCAGGAGGTGGTGATGGACGGGGAGGCCTGGTGTGCTGCGGTCCATGGGGCTGCAAAGAGTCGACACGATGGAGCACCTGAGCTGAAGTGTCACCTTGGCTCCAGGCCGTCCTGTCTCCCAGCCCTAAATGAGACGTCAAGAGAGGCAAATCCAGATGAGACCTTTCTCCCTCAATTCCCTGGGAAGTAGCCCTCAAACTACAGGATATGCATGACCCCTTTATTAATAAAAAAGGATGTAACCCACAAGCTTTTTTTCACTAGGAATCTCAACCACAGGACTATAGGGAAACCAGAATTATAACATTAATTCAAATTAATCTTCATTACCCATTAAGTAAGACCCTTTCCTAGGTTCAAGACCTTAGATAGGGTCTTTTTTTTTTTTTTTTTTTTTTACAGAGTTCATACTTGAGAAGAGGGATGATAATCAAAAGATAAAGACAGGTCAGTTCAGTTCAGTTGCTCAGTCGTGTCCAACTCTTTGCAACCCCATGAATCGCAGCACACCAGGCCTCCCTGTCCATCACCAACTCCCAGAGTTCACTCAGACTCACATCCATCGTGTCGGTGATGCCATCCAGCCATCTCATCCTCGGTCGTCCCCTTCTCCTCCTGCCCCCAATCCCTCCCAGTATCAGAGTCTTTTCCAATGAGTCAAGTCTTCGCATGAGGTGGCCAAAGTACTGGAGTTTCAGCTTTAGCATCAAGAACAATGATAATAACCAAACAGAAAATAAAACAGGGCGACACGTCTGAGGGTGGGGGCGGCCACTTTAGGCAGAGTGAAGAACACAGCTCACCGAGGAGGCCAGGTGAGGATCAAGACCCCAAAGGACAAGTGGTTCATCATGTTCCAAGCCAAAGGAACAGCAGGGTAGAAGCCCAAAGGCCTGAAGCACTTCAAGAAAAATCCTGAGATGCTAAGTGTTTGCCTCTTAAGCAGTAGAGAGCATAAAGGAACGTCCTGTAGAAGGGAGAGAACCAGGGAACCTGGGAGAGATGGTAGCTGGGCCCGAGGTCCCCGAGGAAAGCAGCAAAGGTGGCTGACATCTAATATCTCCTTTCCATCCACCCACGGGCTAATGCTAACATGTTCAATTGGGCGAATAAAGAAACTGGCTCATACTGGATCTGGACCAAGATTGAGATCACACAGCTGGTTACCAGCCAGGAGAGTCAGCGCAGAGTTCAAGGTCACTTATAGAGCCTCACCTCAGACACGGGGTCCTTCCAACAGGGCAGAGGGTTCCTCAGCCTTGGTCGAGCCCAAGGGAGCCCCCATGCCCCTCAGAACCCTCGGCCTATTCTTCCTCCAACCCACTGCAAAAGCACTGCAACCAGTCTATCATCTTAGTTACCTAAGACAGGGAGGGTGCGGGTCATCTGGGGACCTGCCAGCCTCTCCACCTGACCCAGGGCTTCCCCGGTGCCTGGCTGCTCAAGGTGCCCTCCTCTTAGCTTTCTGTTCAGCTGGCTCAGCCGGAGATAAACACCTTCACTGGCTGGACTCGCATACACGCTGGCTCAGCCGGAGATAAACACCTTCACTGGCTGGACTCGCACACACNTGCCAGCCTCTCCACCTGACCCAGGGCTTCCCCGGTGCCTGGCTGCTCAAGGTGCCCTCCTCTTAGCTTTCTGTTCAGCTGGCTCAGCCGGAGATAAACACCTTCACTGGCTGGACTCGCATACACGCTGGCTCAGCCGGAGATAAACACCTTCACTGGCTGGACTCGCACACACCTTCCGAAGACCACTGTGCCTCCAGCCCCAGTGACTCTGTGCATTCCCCAGGGACCCACGGCTGGGAGGGACCAAGCAACCCAGATGCCCACGTGCCACCTCCAGAAGCACACACTCTCCTTGCAGCTTTCACAGCCATCACTCATGTACAAAGCACAGGTCAGGGATTATCTTAGAAGGATACCTGCTCAAGTGGTGACAGTAACAGCATTTCACTTGTCATTACTCAAATACGTCAAAGTTTAGCTGAACTCTGTCCAGTTTCTGCCCATACTACACAGGAGTGTGTGCGCGTGTTAGTTGCTCAGTCATGTCCGGCATTTTGCGACCCCACGGACTGTAGCCTGCCAGGCTCCTCTGCCCATGGGATCTCCAGGCAAGAATATTGGACTGGGTTACCATTCCCTTCTCCAGGGGATCTTCCCAACCCAGGGACTGAACCCACTGGAGAGGGAGGAGCATATTTTATGGAATATGAACTTAGCTCTGTTAGAGTGGCCATATTATTTATCATCCAACCTAAGATACTGCTAGGAGTAAAACAGGGTGCTGTTAATAATTACAGTGTGATTAAGAGGTGTGAATCAGGAGGGCCTGGGCAAACCAGGAGTTGAGGTACCTGGAACAGGCCAAAAGGAGCAACTTTTAGAAAACAGAGACAGAATAGCTCTACAACCTCAGGCAATCAAAAATTTTACTATTAATCTGATTTCATATCAAATCAAGGTATTTTTTTCCCCGTTTGTGGGGGAGAGGAGCAGAAAGGAGGCTGCCATACCATATCATTTCATTCCAAAATAAAAAGATGCAGGAATTCCCTGGCGACCCAGTGGTTACAACTCCATGCTTTCACCGCTGAGAGCCAGGGTTTGGTCTCTGGTCAGGGAACGAAGATCCTATAAGCTGCATGGCCCAGCCAAAAAAACAAAAATAAACAAAGCAAAATTTTTAAGTAAATAAAATAAAAAGATGCAAGCACAAGAATACTAGGATCCTGGCCTGTCAAAGACCAGGATATAAGAAACACAAACCCTTTGCTTTGCTCTACAATCAAGTTCAATGCTAAGATCCATTAGGAATCAGGGGACACGTCAGAAATTTAAGACTGAACATCAACACCAGACTGTGAAATGTTTAGGAATAAAGTCATCATTCGCAGTGCAATATGCTTTTGGAAATGGACTTAGGAGAATTTCTGCACAAATGAGGATACAATATAGCTTTTTTTTACAAGCAGCATCTGTTCTCTTGGCTCACACCACTCTTGGAGCTGTATGTAACTCATCCTCCTCTGCCTTCCAAGGGTCTCTGGCACTTGAATTTCAACATCTGAAGCTGAAATTAACAGCCTCCTCCCATTTACAAATTTGTGTTGCTTTGGACATGTAATTTTTTAACCTCTCTGCACCTCAGTTTCTTCAGCTGGAGGCAAAGAAAGTGGCTGCGCTTGGCCAGTCTTTTATCGATGCAAACATTAATCATGGTTGTGGTAGCGTTCCACCTGGTAGTATAGAAATCTGCTTAAGGTAGCAAGGTATTCTTGAAAATCTCAGCGGGTCCAGGAGTGCTCAGCATAGCTGTGTGCACAATGAGGGGAGAACCTGCCTCTTACTTCAGCGGGAGAGGGGCTGAGAGAGGAAATAGAGGGGAGGGAGGCCAGGCCCTCCACTGATAATCCTCAACCCACATCTTCAAAGAACACCAAACCTCACTGCACGTGGACTTCTGTGGAACCACAGTGGGGCTGACTTTCTAAGGGAGGGAGGGAGGGATTGCAGAGATAAAAAACAAAACAGGGAGGGACTTTCCCTGTAAGTCCAGGGGTTGAAATGCCACACTTCCAGTGCAGGGGGCAGGTGTTCAATCCCCGGCCGGGGAACTAAAAACTCCACATTCCCCACAACGCAGCCAAAAGATAAAAAACATTTAAAAATAAATTTAAAAGTTTAAAAATAAGCTACAAAATAAAGCAGAGAACACGGAAGGCAGGCGCAGGAGGCAGAAAGAGGCCGGAGGAAGTGAGCCCGAAGGAGGCCGGAAGTGTGGAGGATGGCCACTTCCTGCCTGGAGGGGCCCCCGCACTCAGGCCCCCACGCTCCACCGCGCTTGCGCCGGAGGGTTCTTCCACATGCAGGGGGCTGCGGCGGCGCCCACGTTCACCTCTGCCTGCCTTGAGGTTCTTGCCAGAATTCAGCCTAAGCACGGGAGCAGGGGAAACCACGTTGCGGCTTTAAACCGCACAGCGGCTGTCTGTGTGGCTCTGGGCCAGCTGGATTCAACCAGTGTGTGGACACCCCACCCCCTGTTCGCCTGCCACCAACTTCTCAGAGTAAGACTTTCCAGAAGAATCAGCCGGAGATGACTGGCAGTCACAGAACGGCGAGGCCGGCCCCGGGTTCACCCGCACTTTGCAGGTGGAGTTCCGTCTCACCCACAGGAGCCTCACCCAGGCCCCGGCCCACCTTTCCACACACGTTCCGCACTAGGTACTACTTGCTCACTTTGCTCTGCCCTCACTGAAGAGGCCAGTTCCAGAAATCAAAGGCAGCTGATTCCCCTTTTGTGTCTGTGAGCTGGCGGCTCTGCAGGATTCCTTCCGGCTGCACTTCATCATTCCTGAGTTTCTAAGAAGGTCTCTCCCCTTTACAGGAAAGGAATCCCTCCTGAGGAACGGGGCTGATGCGGCCCTGCGGAATTTCCCTTCAAAACACTTCAACTTACTTTCTGAGTGGCTCCTAGCAGAGAAGACCAAATCCACTTGAGAGAGGGAGGGAGGGAGGGTTTTGCAAAATCCTCACTGTCCCCATTTATTGAGGGCTTGATATGCAGCAGGCACTTACCTGTGCTATTAAAAATGCATTATGTTTTACAAGTGAACAAACTGTGTTGCTCAAGGAACACTCAGAACTCATATAAACGCCACCTGTGTAATCTGTGGCACCAATACGCCAACCCCTGCAGGCCCAGGCTTAAGTTTTAAGCTATCTCCCTTCTATTTAAGCAAGCTCCCAGAGTTTTCGAGCAAGCTCTGGGAGGTGGTAATGGACAGGGAAGCCTGGCGTGTTGCAGTCCGTGGGGTCGCAAAGAGTCAGACATGACTGAGTAACTGAACTGAATTTCTGTTTAAAAACAGGACAATTGGTGGTAGAGAGAAGGAAGTGAGTTAGGAAATGGTTCAGGCCAAAATGGTCATATTTAGAAGATACCACAAATTATAGCCATTATTATGTGTGTGCAATTTTATTTAACAGTACCGTGTACATAGTGGATAAGTAAGTTCGTATATGAAATATCTAGTCTTTCTAGATATTTAGAAGTGTTTAATGCATTTAAAAGTAGAAGTAGTGTAATAATGCTTCTTGTAAAGTTTTTTTAAACTGATGGGAAATACTGTAATTGGAAATGGAATTGTTAAACCTCCTCTCTGAACAGAAAGAAAAAAAAAAACAGAACAGACAACTTTCTCTCTTTACAAAAAGGGAAGAAGGTACACTGCCGAGTTGAGAAATCTCTTCAGTAGAAGTTCAAAGTAGTAGCCAGATGGGTTTATCATGTAATCTGTCACATCCTCACCAACAAAAAACAGCAACAAGGGTCTGAAAAATAAAAGCAGCTTATTGGGTGAGCAACTTCATGTTCACGAGCTTTCTGTTGACAAATGTGAGATTTCCTCTCAATCACTCTTATAAGCTCAGTCAATCCAGGCATTTTGTGTGCCCCAGGTGGGGAAATACACACAGCAACACAGAGGTCATAGCCCATACTCTGGAACTTGTCACCCTGACTTAACTCTGAGCTCCTCAATGTCCTACTTTGGTAAAAGGAAGACAAAACCAGGTGCAACAAGGGTTTACTATCCAAGGAGTCAGGGACCAGGTATATTTATCTCCTCACACAGGAAGCCCCCGTCCTCCCCAATACCTTGTTGAGTCCCAACAAGAGTGAACAAGCCAGCTGCTCTCATGCTTTGAGAGGAACTTAAAAACAGGGTGCAGACCTTGAAAATATGTAAGTTATTTTCAAGTATCTTTTGATACTGGTTTCTAACATAATTCCACAGTAATAAGGGAACAGACTCTGTATGATTTCAATACCTTTAGACCATGAAAGTTCTGCACCTTGTTTCATGACCTTGGATATGTATCTGTCTCCTCAACACTGCAGAGATTTATCTTCTATGGGAACATGAACAGAATTTGCATCCTGCTGTTGTGTGAAAATTGTATAAATCTTAACCATGTTCAACTGGTTAATAGTGCTTTTTGGGTCTCCTACATCCTATTTTTCTGTCTATTCTATTAATTTTTGAGAGTTTGACATTGAAAACTCCAACAAAAAGATCTTAATTTATCGATTTAAAAAATAAATAATATAAAGTGGGAGGGGCCAGGCATTCAAATTTTAGGGCCATCAGGGTGAGTCATCATATTGAGGGCCATCATATTGAAGGCTGAGAAACTGCTGCATACTTGCTAGTAAGAACAGTGCTGGCAAGTTTAACAGATAACATTAGTTGCTCAGTTGGGTCCGACTCTCGGTAACCCCATGGACTGTAGCCTGCCAGGCTCCCCTGTCCATAGAATTCTCCAGGCAAGACTACTAGAGTGGATAGCCATTCTCTTCTCCAGGGGATCTTCCTGACCCAGGGATCAAACTCATTACAGAAAACACTCAGAGGTTTATCTTACTCAAACCCATAGTAACAGCCTCATAGTAAGAAGGACGGTGTTCTCTGGCTTCATCAAAACGTTACAGGCAAGATTTAGGATGAAAATGTTCCACACATCACAGAGGAGACATAGTCTGGGAGAAACACAGGCAGGTTAACACACAGAGAAACCTCAGTTACATAGTTGGGAGACCAGGAGGGGGAGCTCTCCTGCCTGCAACAATATCAGAGCCCGGTGGCAAGAAGTAACAATCTTCCTTTCCTGGCAAGGATTCAGCCAATGAAGTGTCATGGATTCTGTTCACTACAGTAACTCTCCCAAGTCTCCTTTCCCTCTGTAAGAGTTCTCCTTCCTCCTCCTTTGTAGACTTGCCGGAGGCTTCCCATGGCTGCAAACACTGAACTGCAATTCTCTGCTGTTGCCACATAAACCCATCTTTTCGGGAGAAATATCTTGACAGTCTGTTTCAGGTCAACAACGGGAAGGGAGGCAACACATTGGGGGACCCGTGGATGACTCAGAAAAGCCAATTATTCACTTGACACATCTGAATGGATACTAGTGGACATCGCTCAGGCTGACCAGATGTGGAGTATAAAAACCCCAATATCAAGAATAAACTACAGCAGTTAAATCTGTTACACTGTATTTCACGGTAAGGACTTAGTAGCAGTAGTAGTAGTAGTTTAGTCACTAAGTCTTGTCTGACTCTTGGGACCCCATAGACTGTAGCCTGCCAGGCTCCTCTGTCCATGGGATGAATAGGTTGCCATTTCCTTCTCCAGGGATCTTTCCAACCCAGGAATCGAACCTGCCTCTCCTGCACTGCAGGCAGATTCTTTCCCGACTGAGCTATGAGGGAAGCCCAAAGACATAGTAAACTTTAATACACCTTTAGGGTGATCCTTCTGTATCTTCCCTGGAGCTGGAGTTATCGTATAAAATCACCAAAAGTAATCAAACTAAATGCCTAAGAGGACTTCCCTGGGGTTCAGAGACTAAGACTCCACACTCCCAATGCACAGGGCCCAGGTTCAAGCCCTGGTCAGGAAATTAGATCCCACCTACCCAAACTGAGAGTCCGTATGCCCCAACTAAGATCCAACTTAGCCAAATTAATTAATCTTAAAAATTAGATTTGTATCTAAAAAGGGGGAACAGAACAAAGCCAGAGAAACAGCCCCGGAGAGCTCACCCAGACTCCATCAACAACATGTGGATTTCTGACTGTTAGTGAAGAACAAGATGCATAAAGGTGGCATTCTGAAAATGGTGCCAAGAATCCTAGTTTGAAATTAAACATTTTTATGTATTCACCATCTATAGTTACTGAGGGCCTAACAGAACCAACCTCCCTAAACCATCTCAGCACTCAGCCAGTTCACATCCCCCTCATGTCATCAGATTCTCTGACAAGAGTCTCTAGAGAGTCTGTCTTGACATCAGTGGCAGTTTCCACAACCACACTCCCTTTGCAAGGGGACAGCTCACTAACTGAAATGCGGTCAGTGTCAGGGGAATTATGATTTAAGGCAAAATGGCTGTCTGAGGATGCCTTACAAATAGCTGGGAAAAGAAGTGAAAGGCAAAGAAGAAAAGGAAAGATGTGTGTCCATCTGAACGCAGAGTTCCACAGAATATCATGGAGATACGAAAACCTTCCTAAGTGATCAATGCGGAAAAAAAAAAAAATAGAAGAAAAACAATAGACTGGGAAAGACCAGAGATCTCGTCAAGAAAATCAGAGATACTAAGAGAACATTTCATGCAAAGATGGGCACAATAAAGGACAGAAACAGTATGGACCTTACAGAAGTAGAAGATATTAAAAAGAGGTGGCAAGAATACACAGGAGAACTACACAAAAAACATCTTAATGACCCAGATAACCACGATGGTGCGATCATTCACCTAAAGCCAGACATCCGTGACTGTGAAGTCAAGTGGGCCTTAGGAAGCATCATTATGAACAACGCTAGTGGATGTGATGGAATTCCATCTAAGCTATTTCAAATCCTAAAAGATGATGCTGTGGAAGTGCTGCACTCTATGTGCCAACAAATTTGGAAAACTCAGCAGTGGCCACAGGACTGGAAAAGGTCAGTTTTCATTCCAATCCCAAAGAAAGGCAATGCCAAAGACTGTTCAAACTACTGCACAACTGTACTTACCTCTCCCGCTAGCAAAGTAATGCTCAAAATTCTTCAAGCTAGGCTTGAACAGTAGTACACGAACCGAAAACTTCCAGGTGTTCAATCTGGATTTAGAAAACACAGAGGCACCAGAGATAAAGTTGCCAACATCTGCTGGATCATCAAAAACACAAGAGAGTTCCAGAAGAACATCTACTTCTGTTTCATTGACTACACCAAAGCCTTTGATTGTGTGGATCACAAAACACTGTGAAAAGTTGTTCAAGAGATGGGAATACCAGACCACCTTATGTGCCTCCTGAGAAATCTGTATGCAGGTCAAGAAGCAACAGTTAGAACCAGACATGGAATAACAGACTGGTTCCAAATTGGGAAAGGATTATGACAAGGCTGTATGTTGTCACCCTGCTTATTTAACTTATGTGCAGAGTACATCATGCAAAATGCTAAGCTGGATGAAGCACAAGTTGGAATCAAGATTGTCGGGAGAAATATCAATAACCTCAAATATGCAGATGATACCACCCTTATGGCAGAAAAAGAAGAGAAACTCAAGAGCCTCTTGATGAAAGTAAGAGAGGACAGTGAAAAAGCTAGCTTAAAACTCTACATTCAAAAAATGAAGGTCATGGCACCTGGTCCCATTACTTCATGGCAAATGGGAAAACAATGGAAACAGTGACAGATTTTATTTTCTTGGGCTCAAAAATCACTGCAGATAGTTGACTGCAGCCATGACATTAAAAGATGCTTACTCCTTAGAAGAAGAGGTATGACAAACCTACACAGCATATTAAAAAGCAGAGACATTACTTTGCTGACAAAGGTCCATATAGTCAAAGTAGTCATGTTTGGATGTGAGAGTTGGACCATAAAGAAAGCTGAGCACCAAAGAATTGATGCTTTTGAACTGTGGTGTTGGAGAAGAAGACTCTTGAGAGTCCCTTGGACTGCAAGGAAGTCCAACAAGTCCATCCTAAAGGAAATTAGTCCTGAAGATTCATTGGAAGGACTGATGCTGAAGCTGAAACTCCAATACTCTGGCCACCTGATCCAAAGAACTGACTCATTAGAAAAGACCCTGATGCTGGGAAAGATTGAGGGCAGGAGGAGAAGGGGACGACAGAGGATGAGATGGTTGGATGGCATCAGACTCGATGGACGTGAGTTTGAGCAAACTGCAGGAGATGATGGACAGGGAAGCCTGGTGTGCTGCAGTCCATGGGGTCACAAAGAATTGGACACAACTGAGCGACTAAACTGACTGACTGATGGAACAAGTGCATCTGGTCCAAGATCCTACTCAACCCTCATCTCTGTGGATAGGTCCTGTACTAACCCTCAACCTGCTGGCCTCTGGGATGAAAGTGGTTGAGAAATGCAGAGCACACCCCAGGGGGCTGAAGAGCAGGACAGCAAGGACATCACCAGGGAGAGTCTCAGCAGACTAGAGAACCCAGTCCCCAAGCTGGACACAGTTCATTAACTGTGCTCATTTTCAATAAGGGGGATGAGCAAGAATTAGTCAATAAGCCATGACAGGAAAATGGGCTGTTTCGGGAAAAAATGAAATTCTAATTGGCTTTATTGTTAGAAATGAAACAAGATTAAAATAAAATGCCTACAGAGATTTAAATGATGCTGGGATTTTACAAAGACATCTTATAAAAGCAAGAAACCAAAAAGCTTGATATAGTTAATAACATACTTAAAACCTCTATATTCAGATAAATGAAAATCTGTGAAATTATAAGTGCTGTTACAAGTTATTTCAAAACTATAAATGCCTCATATGAAAAAAATTATTAATACACAATTCAATAAATGGTCAATAGGCACCAAAAAAAGGTTCTATTTTTACAAACCAAACAAACTGAAATTTAAAATGTTTGATATTATGGTTAAGACTCTACTCTTCCACTGCCAAGGGGCACAAGTTCCATCCCCAGCCTGGGAACTAAGATCCCGGACGCCTCACGCAGGGGCCAAAAAGCAAAGACTGTTTGATATTAACCTTAGACCTGCTGCTGCTGCTGCTGCTGCTAAGTCACTTCAGTCGTGTCCGACTCTGTGTGACCCCATAGACGGCAGCCCACCAGGCTCCCCCATCCCTGGGATTCTCCAGGCAAGAACACTGGAGTGGGTTGCCATTTCCTTCTCCAGTGCACGAAAGAGAAAAGTGAAAGTGAAGTCGCTCAGTCTGTCTGACTGTTAGCGACCCCATGGATTGCAGCCCACCAGGCTCCTCCATCCATTGGATTTTCCGGGCAAGAGTACTGGGGTGGGGTGCCATTGCCTTCCCCAACCTTAGACCTAGAAGAATTAATTTAGTATTCAAAGTTGACACTTAAATACGCTCACAAACAGCTGTGAAGAGGGCAAATTGGTCCGACCTTATGGACAACAATTTGGCCTTTCACTGGTCATTTTATGTCTGAGAATACAGAAAAAGGAAAGATGCACCACAATAAAGATCATGCATATTCATCACATCATAATCAGCAATAAACTGTGTTAAACAAAAGTGAAAGACTGCATAAATTGCAATTAAATACCATGTTTTGAAGATCTGTATTAAATGTTAACCAAAGAAAATTAAGAAGGCTTCAATATTCAAAACTATTTTGTTTTATACAAAAGATGAATATGGGTAAGCAGGTGTGCATAAAAATTTCTAGGGGAAAGACTAAGAAACCATCAAAATATCAGTAAGTGTACTTGGCTAATAAAAACAAATCCTTATTCTTTTCTTGCCTTATAGTTTTAAATTTCTTACACAAATAGAAAAAAATGTATATTTTTCTATAAAATCCACAACAATTACCAACACCCATATTGGTAAAAGGGTATATCCTTATTCCCTACCTGCAAACTATTGTGAAACACTAAACCGCAGATGAAATTTAAAGTATATACCCAATGAGAACATGAAAACTCGGTTTTTCTCTACAAGGTGAGCCTTCTCTCTGGACAAAACTTCCTGGCTGGGCTCAGTTCATCATTCCCTTGGTAGTGAAGTTGGGTACAGAAGGAAATCACTAAGGTACTTCAGGCTTTGAATACAAGACAGCTATTATGGTCAACAACTAAGTCTGCAAACTCTGAACCCCCTCTCCTCGGGATTGTCATTCCCCACCATGGATGAAACCCGCCACCCCCCCTGAACTACAAGATCAGAGTCTTAACCACTGGTCTGCCAGGGAAGTCTGGACCCCTTTTTAAAAGATTATACTGAAGTAACAATGCCAGTGGGAGGAGTGGCTTAAAGCAGTTCCCAGAAAAAAAAAATTTTTAAGCAGTTGCCAGCATCAACCTGCCACCAGAATCACCTGGAACACTTCTTTAAACCCCATCCCAAGAGCTTCTAATTTTACAGAACTGATCTAGAATGAGTGCAGGAAAACTGCATTTCTAACAGGCTCCCAGGTCCACATATATAGTCAAAGCTATGGTTTTTCCAGTAGTCATATATGGTTATGAGAGTTGGACCATAAAGAAGGTTGAGCACCAAAGAACTGATGTTTTTGAACTGTAGTGTTGAAGAAGACTCTTGAGAGTCCCCTGGACTGCAAAAAGATCAAACCAGGCCATCCTAAAGGAAATCAATTCTGAATATTCACTGGAAGGACTGATGGTGAAGCTGAAGCTCCAATACTCTGGCCACTTGATGTGAAGAGCTGACTCATCAGAAAAGACCCTGATGCTGGAAAAGATTGAAAGCAGGAGGAGACAGGGACGACAGAGGATGAGATGGTTGGATGGCATCACAAACTCGATGGACTCATATGAGTGTGAGCAAACTGCGGGAGATGATGGACAGGGAAGCCTGGTGTGCTTCCACACCATGGGGTTGCAAAGGGTCGGACACAACTGAGCGATTGAACAACAGGCTCCCAGGTGAGGAGGATGCTGCAGGTCTGAGAGCTGTACTTTGAGAACAGCCGCCCTAAAGCTTGATTATAGATGTTTCACATGCATCATCTCCCACAGCAAGAACCTGAATTGTCTACAAGAACAAAGGTGTGCTTGGAATCGCCTTCTTTGTGCATTTAGGAACAAGTAAGCATACCAACTGGTAGGCTGCAGTCCATGGGGTCGCTAAGAAGCCGGCACAACTGAGCGACTTCACTTTCGCTTTCCATTTTCATGCATTGGAGAAGGAAATGGCAACCCACTCCAGTGTTCTTACCTGGAGAATCCCAGAGACAGTGGGCCCCTCTATGGGGCCGCACAGAGTTGGACACGACTGAAGCGACTTAGCAGTAGCAGCAGCAAGCATACCAACAGAAAGTTACACACAGGTTACAACAGTTACAGGTTAAACAGAACAGTTAACAGAACTGCAGTTACACACACAGGAATCACAGACTCAGAAGTCAGACTGCCTAGTTCTGGATCCCACTCCACCACTTACTCACCATGTGATGTAGGCAACTTCCTCAACCTCTATGCTTCAGTACCTTCAGCTGTAAAAGATAATAGCTCCATCTGCTCCCACAGGAAAACTGGAAATGGGTGCCTACCACAATCAATGAGGTCCTTGCTTTCCATTTCCATGCATACATTTTTTAAATCCACAAAAACTGTCTTGGAGAGTTCCTTGCCCTGCCTGAAGTTATAGGAACAACCACAAATCGCTTCTCTGAAGGCTAGAGATCTGGACAAGACCCCCACAGGCCTCAGGGACCCCAAACCCAGAGTGGTCTTCAAAGGTGGAAGGGTAAATAAATAATCACAATAGGGAAAGCGGTTGGTCAAAAGACACACTCCACTCGTCGCTGTGTGTCCCAGGCAAAAGCAAAACATGTTCAAGAATAGTGTCCCCATTCATTACATAAAAATTGTTTCTTTACCCATTACAAATTTGCCTTAATTAGGTATCAGAAGCACACAGACAGAAGGAGGGAGGGAGAGAGACAGGGTCACAGACAGACACACAACCGGGTGCAACTGGCCGGCAGATGTCCCATAAGGAATATGGTTAAAGATGGAGACATTATTGGAAGACGACAATTGGTCCAGGGTGCTAATTACATAAAGGAAGCTGCTCTTAAGCTGCTTGCTTGGGGCGGGTGAGGGGGTAAAAAACGAAAAAAAGTGCAGTTCTAGCTCGGAAGAGCAAATTCCCAGAGCAGTATTGGTGAAGCCGGCTAAGGGTAGGGTGGAGGGTGGCAGCGGGGTGGTGGGGGAAGGGTCCGGTCCATTCTCCGGCTGGGCGGTGACTCCCCCTGGGCAGCCTCCGTTCTCCGCCTCCGGCTCCAGCTGCTCCCCCTGCTCCGGGAACCGGAGGCTGCCAGAGCGGCGAGCAAATATACTGGGATAGCCGGCAACCCCGCGACCACGTCCCCCGCCACGGCCTGCTCCCCACACCCCCGCAAGCCGGCGAGCCGGCGGGGACCACGCGGCCGGCGCGGGGCGGCGCCACCGGCGGCAAGAAGCCGGGCGGCCCGAGGGAGAGCGGAAAGCGCCTCTGCCCCCGAAAGGCGAAGGCGGCATCAGTACCCGCCCCACGGCGGCGGGGTTATCACAGCCCAGGCGGGGCGCTCACCAGAAGAACACGCGCGAGCAGAGGTTCGCGTTCCGCAGCGGGTTGGGCTTCACCTCCGGGTACACCGGTTGCATCTTGCCGGCCGAGACGAGCGCGGATTGGGATCCAGCCGCTGAGGCGTCGGTGCCGCCTGCTGCTCCGGGAGGTGTCGGCCGGGATGCTGGACTTCAGGCCACCGCGCCAGTCCGCGCAGCGGGAGCCAGAGAACCGCTGGCTTCCGGAAGCCGAGCGCCTGCGGCCCGCCGGGTCCCCGCCTCCCGAGGCCGCGCCGCCTCCCGGGCCCGCCGGGAGGACGCCGGCAAAGCTCCGCGGCCGGATCGCCGGGAGCCCAGAGCCACAGGCCGCGAGCAGGGCCGGCGGCGGCGGCGCCTTAAAGGTGGCCGGGCTGAAGTTGCCCGGAGGCGGGCGAAGGTGCGAGGCGAAGGGAGGAGGGTAAACGCACCGCACGGCACGCGGGGCTCAGTGCCTAGGCGTCCACGTGCTCGCACCTGGCTGCGAACGCGGCCTTAGTTATTGCTCCCAGCCCGGTACCCGCCCCCCGCCCCAGAACGTGGAGAGGGGAGGCGCCGTATCTGCCCGCCCCCCGCTGCTCGGAAACGCCCCTTCGGCTGAGGTTTTGCAAATATCCTGGAAAGGCAGAAGGCGTGAACAGTTGGCGCTCCAGGCACCCTGTCGTCTTGGTACCAAGCTACGGTCCTCTGGGAAGTCCTCCGACCTGCGGCCAAGCCTTTGACGTCGGACAACACAGCACGGTTTACAACAGATTTTGTTTGCAGAGCGTCAAGAGCCAAAGAAAAGTAACAACATTAGAAGAACTCAAAACAATTTTGGAAGATGAATGAATGTTGCCACTGGGGACAGGCTGTTGGCACCTCGTGTTGCTGCATTGTGTAGGGACCTCTGCGAGCGTTTTGCTGCCCTTTTAGATTGGGAGGAATTCCCAGGTGGCGCTGTTGGTAAAGAACCCGCCTGCCAAAGCAGGAGTCCTAAGAGACCCGGAGGGAGATGGGGGTTCGATCCCTGGGTGGGGGAGATCCTCTGGAGAAGGGCATAGCAATCCAGTTGCCCTCAGTTCGCCAGTATTCTTGCCTGGAGAATCCCCACGAACAGAGGAGCCTGGGGGGCTACAGTCCTTGCACACGCTTAGATTGGGAAAAGGGAATCTGCAGAGAGAGAGACTCACTTATGATTTCTTTCATCATGTACTCAGTTCCTAGTGGATTAACAGTGACATATGTCACAAAACATCGAGTTGGTTAGCATTTCTGAGGACCTGACCTGACTTTTAAGTTTGTTGTCGTTTAGTCGCAAAGGTGGATCTGACTCTTTGTACTTCTTACACTGTAGCCAGCCCTCCAGGCTCCTCTGTCAATGGGCTTTACCCAGGCAAGATTACTGGAGTGAGTTGCCATTCCCTTCAGGGGATCGTCAGGATCCAAGTCTCCTGCATCGGCAGGCCCATTCTTTACCACTGAGTCACCTGGAAAGCCAACTTCTAACTATAAGGATGCCCTAATTATGTATTATCATCCCATTTCATAAATGAGGCTTAAGGACAGAACTTGTCCAAGGTCTTAAAAATCAATGTGATGAATTCTGATTTGGATGCACAGTTCAGCCTGGTCTGGTGGATGGACAGTGTGTGTGGACGGGTGTCTAGAATACACTGAATGAGTAACTTGGATTGAATGAACAAAAACTTTGACTTCCAGTAAGTGTTTAGTTATTTGTGTGGCCTTCTTACCAGCTCAGCAGTTTCTGGTCCCTTCCACCGTAAATGAAGAAAGATCAAAGTTCTTGGTGCTTATAACAGATCACTTTGATAATTTCCCATGCACCTTGACTAAAATCCTGTCTGTTATTAATAATGACTTAACACAACTTTGTAAATCAACAATGTGTGCATGTGTGCTAAGTCTCTTGGGTCCCATACTTAAATTAAAAAACAACAACAAAACAGCTTTTAGCTTCAGTTATTCAGGTTGAATAAGTTTGTAACCAAGCAAAAACCCTGCAGGGGCCTCCTGAGCACAAAAGCCTTTCTTTTTTTATCGCACATTTCTAATTTGTCGGATACAATCTTCAGACTTCTAAACCTCCCAGTTCCAAAAAACAAATTCAAATAGTTGCTAATAGAAACAGGAGGAAACCAGAGTGCAGTGATTAAAGCAGGATCCTGGTTCCTCCTCAAGGAATAAACATAACAGTATCTTTGAGTTCTTCCATAAGAACTAAGGCCCCCCCCGCCCACGTGGAAGATGGTTACTTTAGGCTGAGCGCAGGATTCCTGCAGCGCTGCTCTGCTGGGTCACCAGCAACCAATCAGAAGAAAGTCACTCACCCTGCAGCCCTCACCCCAAATTTTGCCTATGGAAATGTCGACCCCAAAACCATCTGGGAGTTTGGAGTTTTTGAGTATGAGCCGTCCATCTCTGCCTATAAGTCAATTTTTTGATTTTCATAAAACAACCATCTCTCTACTGTAATGACACTTCTTGATCCATTTGGGGGTTTTATTGCATTTTCCTGCATTGTCTAAAATAAATGAATGGAAAATGGAGAAAATAGTATGCTAACATTAACAATGCGATTAATGCAAACGTGGAGAGAGCATGAAGTAGAAGAAAGGAGATGCCTCTTCATTCTGGTTTGGATGCATATTGGAAGTAAGCTGGTTCATTATATGTTTAATTTTAAATGAAAAAGGAATTTTTTTGAATCTGTGAAATGTCTATAACAGCTTTATTCATAACTCCCCAAATTTGGAAATAACCAAGAAGCCCTTCAGTAAATGAATGGATAAATAAATAAATTGGCCCAGCCAGACAATGGAATATTATTTGACACAAAAAGGACATGCATGCACCAAACCATGAAGGCAAGGGAGGAAACAATGCTTACTACTAAGTGAAAGAGGCGCAAGTGGCAAATAACCCACCTGCCAATGCAGGAGGCATAAGAGATGTGGGTTCAATCTCTGGATCAGGAAGATCCCCTGAAGGAGAGCAAGGCAACCCACTCCAGTATTCTTGCCTGGAAAATCCCATGAACAGAGAAACCTGGTGGGCTACAGTTCATAGGGCCCAAAGAGTCAGACAAGACTGAAGCGACTTGTTTGGTGAAAATTCATCTGAAAAGGCCACATATCGTGTAGTGCTTACTATATGACAGAAAAAGCAAACCATGGAGATAATGAAAAGATCAAAAAGATCAGTGGTTGCCAGAGGTTGGAGATGGGAATGAGGGATGAACAGCGGCTCACAGAGGATTTGGGGACAATAAAAATACCCTGTATCATTCAATAATGATGAAAATGTCATTATATATTTTTCCGAAACCAATCAAGAAAATTAGAAGGGCAGACTTAGCTTTTCTCATGTCAACTTTTTAAAATACAGTATATAACATTAGCAACGTTATCATCATAATCTGCTTTCCATCCCTTTAAAATTACCATCATCAGTTCCATATTTTCTTTGCTAAAAATTATTTGGTTTATTAAATATTAAGCCAAAATAAATACAACTTGAAGTAAGAAAGGTAAAATTTGTAAATTTATAAAATTTATAAAATGAATTGGTATTGCATAGGGTTAATGTTTAATCTTTGTGTTTGATAGTCATAGATAGGCTCAGACGGTAAAGAATCTGCCTGCAATGCAGAAGACCTGGGTTCCATCCCTGGGTCGGGAAAATCCCCTGGAGGAGTGCATGGCAGCCCACTCCAGTATTCTTGCCTGGAGAATCCCATGGACAGAGGAGCCTGATCAGCTACAGTCCATGGGGTCACAAAGAATCAGACACAACTGAGAGAATAAGCACAGCACAGATATATAACATTCAGGGATTTAAAAGCAGAAACACTCTTCCCAAACATAATAAACTTAACAATTTTTGTTTGTTTTCTGAACAGACTTCCTTTCGTTCCTTTTAGATATGAGCTCTCAGGGAAACTGTAGGTGTAAAAGTAGCAAACTGCATCTAAATGAAATGTATGTTGGTGCTTCCTTGACAGTCCAGTGGCTGAGACTCTGAGCTCCAAGGTTGATCCTTGGTCAGGTAACAATCCCCCATGCTACTAAGGCTGACCACAGTCAAATAAATAAAAAGAATTGTATATTTCACACCCTCATACAGCTTCAGTCAGTTCAGTCGTTCAGTCATGTTTGAGTCTTGCTGCCCCATGGATTGCAGCATGGCAGGCTTCCTTGTCCATCACCAACTCCCAGAGCTTGCTCAAATTCATGTCCATCAAGTTGGTGATGCCATCCAACTATCTCATCCTCTGTCACCCCCTTCTCCTCCTGCCTTCAATCTTTCCTAGCATCAGGGTATTTTCCAATGAGACAGTTCTTTGCATCAGGTGGAAGTTTCAGCTTCAACATCATTCCTTCCAATGAATGTTCAGGACTGATTTCCTTTAGGATTGCCTGGTTTGATCTCCTTGCAGTCCCAGGGACTCTCAAGAGTCTTCTGTAACACCAGAGTTGAAAAGCATCAATTCTTCAGTGCTTAGCTTTCTTTATAGTCCAACTGTCTCATAGAGCTTACAACTGAGCAATATCCATCCCTAGAGTCCAAACTTTGAATGAAGATGTTCATTACAATGTAAATAATGGAAATAAGTTCACTGTGTTCCAATATTAAAACAAAAAAATGTTGTTGGCAAAGTGATACTTGCTTTTTAATTCACTATCTAAGTTTGTCATAGATTTTCTTCCAAGGAGCAAGCATCTTTTAATTTCATGACTGCAGTAACCGTCCACAGTGACTTTGGAGGCCAAGAAAATAAAATTTGTCACTGCTTCCACTTTTCCCCTTCTATTTTCCATAAAGTGATGGAACTGGATGCCAGATCTTAATTTTTTTAATACTGAGTTTCGAGCCAGCTTTTTCACTTTCCTCTTTCACCCTCATCAAGAGGCTCTTTAGTTCCTCTTCAGTTTCTGCCATTTGAGTGTATTATCTGCGTATCTGAGGTTGTTGATATGTCTCTCTGCAATCTTTATTTTGGCTTGAGAGAGGATCTGAGAGGTTAGTAATTTGAAGACACAAGAGTAACAATTACATCTGGCAAAGATGAGGTATTTGTTGATTTAGCAAAAGCAGTATTTTAAAGAAAGTGGTCAGTTCAGTCAGTTCAATCGCTCAGTCGTGTCCGACTCTTTGCGACCCCATGAACCACAGCACGCCAGGCCTCCCTGTCCATCACCAATTCCCGGAGTTTACCCAAACTTATGTCCATCGAGTCAGTGATGCCACCCAGCCATCTCATCCTCTGTCGTCCCCTTCTCCTCCTGCCCCCAATCCCTCCCAGCATCAGGATCTTTTCAAATAAGTCAGCTCTTCCAGTCAGGTACCCAAAGTATTGGAGTTTCAGCTTCAGCATCAGTCCTTCCAATGTACACCCAGGACTGATCTCCTATAGGTTGGATATCCTTGCAGTCCAAGGGACTCTCAAGAGTCTTCTCCAACACCACAGTTCAAAAGCATCAATTATCTGGCGCTCAGCCTTCTTCACAGTCCAACTTTCACATCCATACATGACCACTGGTAGAAACCCTATAAGATGTGTGGAGCAGAGAATGGTGTTGAAAGTGTGGAGACAATGGTTGCACACAGCTCCTGTGAGAAATTTTGCTCTAAGGAGGAACAGAAAATAGAAGAAGTAACTATAGACTTGTGGACATGGGGAGAGGGAGGAGAGGGTGAGATGTATGGAGAGAGTAACATGCTGGTTTCTGGAGAACTGGTTAGTGTGGGGAAAAAACCACCGTTTGGTGGCCAGAAGCAATTTTTTTTTTTTCAGAGCAGATGTATTGAAAGTCACCAAATGACAAGTACTCTGAAATGGAGCAGGAGACTGTGGCCCTTCCCTATCCCTCATTTCTTATTTGCAGGAAAAAGACTTCAGCCACCTAGGCCTTCCTCAGGACCAAAGAGCAGGTGGAAACAGTTACTATTCAGGGAGTAAGGGGATGCAAAACACAGGAGGAACAATCCAAAAACCACAAGGCAGAGATTAAAGCAGAAGCCCGGTTCCTCCTCAAGGAATATACAAAACAATATCTTTGAGTTCTTCTAGGGGAACTAGGGCCCCCATCCAAGTGGAGGATGGCTGCTTCTGGCTGAACGCAGGATCCCTGGAGCATCTTCCTTTTACCTCACCACCAACCAATCAGAAGAAAGTCATACCACCTGCAGCCCTCACCTCAAATTTTGCCTACAAAAACTTCTCCCTGAAATGCATCAGGGACTTTGTGTTTTTTCAGCACAAGCCATCTTCTTGTTTCTTGGCCCTGCAGTAAACCTTTCTCTGCTCTAACCTCTGGTTTGCATTTGTTTAGCCTCACTGTGCGTTGGGCACATGAATTTGTCTTTGGCAATAATTTAATGTATATGAATGGGTTTCCCTGGTGGTTCAGATGGTAAAGAATCTGCCTGCAATGTGGGAGACCTGGGTTTGATCACTGGGTCAGGGAAGATCCCCTGGAAAAGGGAATGGCAACCCATTCCAGTATTTGAAACAGGAAGTAGGATGGTATTTGCCAGAGGATGGGGGTTTGGAATGGGTGGGGAGCTGTTTTAATTGGTACAGGGTTTCAGTCTGGAAAGATGAGAAAGTTCTGGAGATGGATGTTGATGACAATTGTACAACAACGTGAATGTATTCAATGCCACAGAACAGCACACTTAAAAACTAGTAAGGTAAATTTCAATGTTATTTACATTTTACAAATTAGAGGAGGAGAAACTTGCTTTTTCTTCTACCCTTCCAAAATACTGGGGCACTGGAAGGTCAACCCATAGAAGACAGAGAAACAAGAGAAAGACAGTTTTATTGACCTGTGCAGCATGCATGCATGTGAGAGAAATGCAGTGTTAACTCAAATGGGTCCTTAGAACTTAGGGTAAGTATAGCATCTTAACAAAGAAACATAGATTGATGGAGAAGTTATAAGACAAAGAAAAGGAGATTAGGTTTGTTTGTTTGTTTGTTTTTTCAGAAATGCAAACTATAGGGAGCTAAATACATTGGAGAAATTCCTGGGAGATGGATATAGAAAAGGCAAAGAAACAAGAGATCAAGTCGCCAATATCCATTTGATCATAGAAAAAGCAAGAAAGTTCCAGAAAAACATCTATTTCTGCTTCATTGACTGCACTAAAGCTTTTAACTGTGGGGAATCACAACAAGCTATGGAAAATTCTTCAAGAGATGGGAATACCAGACCACTTTACCTGCCTCCTGAGAAAACTGTATGCAGGTCAAGAAGTAACAGTTAAAACTAGACATGGAACAACGGACTGGTTCCAAATTTGAAAAGGATTGCGACAAGGTTGTATATTATCACCCTGCTTATGTAACTTATATGAAGAATACATCATGTGCAATGCTGAACTGAATGAAGCACAAGCTGGAATCAAGATTGCCAGGAGAAACATCAATAACCTCACATATACAGATGACACCACCCTTATGGCCAAGAGGAACTCAAGAGCCTCTTGATGAAAGTGAAAGAGGAGAGTGAAAAAGTTGGCTTAAAACTCAACATTCAAAAAGCAAAGATCGTGGCATCCAGTCCCATCACTTCATGGCAAATAGATGGGGAAACAATGGAAACAGTGACAGACTTTACTTTCTTAGGCTCCAAAATCACTGCAAATGGTGACTGCAGCCGTGAAATTAAAAGATGCTTGCTCCTTGGAAGAAAAGCTATGACCAAGCTAGACAGTGTATTAAAAAGCAGAGACATTACTTTGCTGACAAAGGTCCATCTAGTTAAAGTTATGGTTTTTCCAGTTATCATGTATGGATGAGAGAGTTGGACCATAAAGAAAGCAGAGCACTGAAGAATTGATGTTTCTGTTTTCGTTTTTGCTTTGTTTTTGTGTTTTTTTTGGGGGGGAATTGATGTTTTTGAACTGTGGTGTTGGAGAAGACTCCTGAGAGTCCCTTGGACTGCAAGGAGATCAAACTAATCAATTCTAAAGGAAATCAGTCCTGAATATTCATTGGAAGGACTGCTGCTGAAATTCCAATACTTTGGCCACCTGATCCAAAGAACTGACTCATTAGAAAGCACCTTGATTCTGGGAAAGAATGAAGGCAGGAGGACTCAGTAGTTGAAGCTCATGGGCTCAGTAGTTGTTGTGGGACACTGGATTAGTTTCTCCACAGCAAGTGGGATCTTCCTGAGCCAGGGACCAAACCAGTGTGCCCTGCATTGGCAGGCAGATTCCCATCCATTGTACCACCAGGAAAGTCCCCCATCACTTTCTATAATACTGTCCAGCTTCTGAAGGACTTTGTCTGATATGTCCTGATCTCGTGCCTCTCAGACCAGACCCACCTTCCCCCATTTCCTTCACAATAGAGGTCTGCAGCCACTCAAAAGAGAAGGTCCAATTAAAATTTATTCCCTCACATGGGACTACTCACATTACATAGCAGTTTATATGGCTCCAAACTGAACAGTCAAGGTTATAGCAAGACAACTCATGTTATAGGAGGCCTACTCACCATACACTGACACTTGTGATTCTCCCCCAAACAGTGCAGATAATTTCAAGGTAAATAATCTTTCCCCCTGGACAATGGAGCCTACCTGTTTACCTAAGTGGCAGGCTACAGAGCCAAGTCTCCATCAGAAATCTCCGATAGTACATGTCAGGAATCCAAAAAGAAATTTGGGGTAAATACTAACCCATTAAAACAACTATGACTTGTCTGAAACAAAAGCTCCAAGAAGAAATCTAAGGACTTAAGGAATAAATGCACGTAAGGATAGGGATAAGGAATAAATGTACGTAAGGATAAGGATAACGTAGTTGAAAGGAACTAAATACAAGCTGAAGGACTTCCTTGGTGGTCCAGTGGCTAAGACTCCACACTCCCAGTGAAGAGGGCCTGGGTTCGGTCCCTAGTCAGGAACTAGATCCCACATGCCACAACTAAAAGAGTCTGCATGCCACAACTAAGATCCAGAGCAGCCAAATAAATAAATAAAAATAGTTTCTTGAAAAAAGAAAGTCATAAGCACAGACACCAAGACACCATGAAGAACAAGACTGTTAAAATGGATTTATTAAAAATAGAAGTTTATTGTATGGTGAAAGTCACATAAATGAAAATGACAAGCTAGGAAAACAAGATAATTGCAATCACTATGCTGGAGATAAAGGGGATTGTTCCTTTCATTTACAATGATATCGGATAAACCAGTAAGAAGAATACTAACGGCCCAACTGGAAACTGAACAAAAGATCAAGGCTGATCATAGGGGGAAAATGCAAATTTCTTATGAACCACAGATAAGATGCTCAATATCTTGCTCAGAATTAGGGAAACTCAAAACAATAAGATGCAATTTTTCACCTTACAGAGTGCAAAAGGTAAAAAAATGTGTTGGCCTGAGTGTCAAAAGAGGCATCTTTACACATCTCGGTGACATTTTATGGAAAAAGAAACCTGTAAAAATTTTGACAGACGTGTTTCAACACAGCCGTG
The DNA here is from genome assembly GCA_006410675.1 of Oreotragus oreotragus. NCBI lineage: Eukaryota > Metazoa > Chordata > Mammalia > Artiodactyla > Bovidae > Oreotragus > Oreotragus oreotragus. The sequence goes on along the minus strand of SJYX01013760.1, from coordinate 20,278 downwards.
TATTTCAGGAACATATCCTAAAGACACGCTCATGCCTGTGTGTTGACATCTCGGAAGAAAGCTGTTGTCACAAAATTGATTGTGAAAGTAAGGGCTGCAACGATATGTGCGCTTATCAATGGAGGACTGGTTATATTAATACAGTGGAATACCAGGAAAACAAAGAGAATGATGTAGAGCTCTAGCTGCTCTAGCTAATATCAAAGATTATTCAGTAGCATACATCATCCCTGCATGTGTGCGGATGTTTAATAGTTTCCACTCTGAAGAGGGTTACCAAGGAGTCTAGGATGACTGGGAAACTTACCTTTCCTTCAATAGTGTCTTGATGCACACAAAGGGTCTAAAGTGAATAATCTCTTTAATCTAGAAAAAAAAAGGGAATATGTTTTTCTGAAACCATCTTGTAGCAACTACCCAAATATAAGTATTTTGATCATGCCTGTCTGTATCAAAAATATGTGTGTGGAGAGAGCTGGGGCCAGTGAGATGGGATGCAGTCAGAGCATATGCTCCCCCACACCCCCTGCCAAAAAAGAACATATGCCCAGTTATGCTAAGTGAAATTAGTCAGACAAATACTGCATGATATCACCTATATGTGGAACCTAAAAAAAAATGCAACAAACTAGTGAATACAGCAATAACAACAACAACTAAAAAAAGCAGACTCACAGATACAGAGGGCAAACTAGTGGTTACCAGTGGTGAGAGGGAAAGGCGGGCAATACAGGGGCAGAGGAATCAGGAAGTACGAGGTACAAACTATCAGGTAAAAAATAAGCGATGCTGTGCTTAGTTGCTCAGTTGTATCCAACTCTTTGCGACCCTGTGGACTGTCCCCGCCAGGCTCCTCTGTCCATGGGGATTCTCCAGGCAAGAATACTGGAGTGGGTTGCCATGCCCTCCTCCAGGGGATCTTCCCAACCCAGGGATCGAACCCAGGTCTCCCATATTGCAGGTGGATTCTTACTGTCTGAGCCACCAGGGAAGTCCAAGAACACTGGAATGGGTATCCTATCCCTATTTTATAAGTTATTAACATTTTATGGTAACTGTAAGTAAAGTATAACCTTTAAAGACTGTGTATCAGTATATTGCATACCTGTAACATATAATATCACTTGCCTGGAGAATCCCAGGGACGGGGGAGCCTGGTGGGCTGCCGTCTATGGGGTCACACAGAGTCGGACATGACTGAAGTGACTTAGCAGCAGCAGCAGCACATCAACTATACTTCAATAAAAATGTTTAAAATTTTTAAATGTAAAAAAAAAAAAAAAAAACTACATGCCAAGAAAACAAAGGAATTTGGAACAACTATGTTGTAAAATAGACACAGATAACCAAATACAGGTGCCTCAGATACAGATTACATGTAACTCTTGATAAGTACAGTTTATCTGCATCCTGTGAGATTTAATAGGCAATATTTTCATTTTTATTCAGATCNTATTCCCTATCTTGCATATCACAGAGAAAGCTAAGATGAATGTGAAATTCTTCTTGTGTGTTTCCATTCTTCCAAAGATAATAGCCCAAATATAGTCATTGCTTTCAGTCTACAAGTTGTTGTCATATATTTTAACCAAACTCTACTCAAAATAGGAAAATGTATATTTGATACCAGCAATTTCAACTTGGCTATAACTTAGGAACTATGTTTGATGCTATACCTAGAATCACTATGAGCATACTCACACATGTGTTTCTGCTACACCTAGAATAGCTATGAGCATACTCACACGTGTTTCTACTACACCTAGAATCACTATGAGCATACTCACACATGTGTTTTGGTGACTACTTCTGTTGTTGTTTGCTCACCAAGTCATGTTTGACTCTTTGCAACCCCATGAACTTGCAGCATACCAGACTTCCCTGTCTTTCACTATTTTGTGGAGTTTGCTCAAATTCATGTCCATTGAGTTAGTGATGCCATCCAACCATCTCATCCTCTGTTGCCCTCTTCTCCTCCTGCCCTCAATCTTTCCCAGCACCAGAGTCTTTTCCAATGAGCTGGCTCTTTTCCAATGAGGTGGCCAAAGCATTGGAGCTTCAGCTTCAGCATAAGTCCTTCCAAAGAATATTCAGGGTTGATTTCCTTTAGGATTGACTGGTTTTATCTCCTTGTGATCCAAGAGACTCGCAGGAGACTTCTCCAGTGCCACAATTCAAAGCCATTAATTCTTCTGTGTTCAGCCTTCTTTATGATCCAGATCTCACATAAGTACACTGTTACTGGAAAAACCATACCTTTGATTATATGGATCTTTGTTGGCAAAGTGATATCTCTGCTTTATAATATGTGGCTTAGGTTCGTCATAGCTTTTCTTAGGATATCTGCAAATAATATCTTTATTGACATAAAGATGCATCCCTTCCCTATATCCTGATTGTGTTGTGCCATTTAAGAGGAAAAAGGAAACAAAATTATATATGTACAATATGAACATATATTTAAAACAGTAAATGTAAAAATATACATTAGTGTGGGAGACCAGAGGGAAAAATATCTAAGTATTAATGATGTAATAATAGTTTGTCTTAAAGAAGTGAAATTATAGGTGCTTTCTTCTATTATTTTCTATGTTCTTTAAATGTTGCATGATAAGAAGATATTATTTATAGGGTAAAAAAAAATGGCCAGCAAATTAGTATAAATTTTATTTAACGAATAAAATTGACAAGGAAGCTGATGAACCACTCCATTCCCGCTGGTTCTCCTCCCCTCATCCTGTCTGGAGAGCACTGGGGACTCCTAGGGAGCATGTGTCTCCACTCACCAGTCTCTGGATTGAGACTTTTATGTCCTTTTATGTCTACAAATGGCAGTGTCCTCACCTGGCCCTTGACTCCTCAGGGCGTGGGAGGAAAGGGGAGGGTGAAGTGAATGCTCAGGGCCTTATCCTGCCATTGAGTCCCCTTAAATATCAGCAGGATGTGGCCCTGAGGTTTTTCCTCCCCTGATTTCCCCAAACAGAAAATGCCATCCTCTGTCTAGACAGCACTTTGATGGATTGTGAACACAACTATATCACAACTTTATCTGAACTAGCTGAAAATGTCCTGCAGCCAACTTAAAATTTAATCTGTGGAGGTAAATATTTGTTCACTCTTGGTTCCCAGCCTAGATGCAATTTGGCCGCCAATCCCTTTTGAAGTGCTTAGTCTGAATTTAATTTTGAGGCACCGTTATTTTTTTTGTAAATTCTTGGCACTGTTTGTAATGCCTTCCGATGTTGGTCCATGTCTCTGATTAATGGGAGTTTTGTCTTTTCATGTAGTTTAATATTTTCTCAACTTTTGAAATCTATAAAATCTCATACATTTTTCAAATGAATTAAACACAGTACTTAAAAACAGCAAGCAAAGGAAGCAATAGCCTTATTGTTTTAGAATGATGCATAGCTCCACCCAAGGATGTTTTGAAATCTTATTAAGTTTTGGACTGGACCAGCTATGCAATTTGTAGGGCCCAGTGACAGGTGAAAATGCTAGGTTCATTTTTTTTTTTTTTAATTATCAAGACTTCCAAGATACAGCAAATCATTAAACCAGTCTTAGGGTCCTTCTTTGCGGTCTCATGGATTGTAGCCCACCGGGCTCCTCTGTCCATGGGATTTTCCAGGCAAGAAAACTGGAGTGGGTTGCTATTTCCCACTCCAAGGGATCTTCCTGACCCAGGGATCAAACCCAAGTCTCTTGAGTGTCCTGCATTGACAGGGGATTCTTTGCCACTAGCACCGCCTGGGAAGCACCTTCTAAACATAGGGGCCCTGTGCTAATGCCCCGGTTGCATGTCCACAGAACTGGCCTTGCCTCCAAACGTTTCTGATAAGTCCCACCCGACATTAGTTTCCATGTCAAAATGCACTCACATCCTACTGAAAGTATTTAATGTTGGAATCATTTGGGAAAAGATTTTGCTTTGAAATTTTGTATGTATGTGAAAGTCACTCAGTCGTGCCTGACTTTCTGCCACCCCATTGACTGTAGCCCACCAAGTTCCTCCGTCCTTGGGATTCTCCAGATAAGAATATTGGAATGGATTTTCCCCTTCAGGGGATCTTCCCAACACAGGAATCGAATCCAGGTCTCCTGCATTGCAGACATATTCTTTACTGCCTGAGCCACCAGGGAAGTGAAATTTTGTGGCTACAAGTGAAACATTTCCTTGATTGACTCTAATATCTCTATCCATAGATATCCTTACAAACAGTGTATATGTTTAGAAATTCCTGTGTGGTGAGAAAATCAGGCCTTTCAAATCACTTTCACTAACATTTTTATAAACATTAAAATAAAAAATGAAAGGAGTTATCATTAGTTATCTTATATTAATATTTAATTAAATAACTATTTAATATTATAGTTTTCTTTTGATGTTTTGAAGCTGATGACTGCTTTTTAGACCCAGGTATTGGCATGTATCCCGGAAACACTCAAGACTCCATGTACTATGACTAAAATGGGGGGAAATGGTGCTAAGGATCCCACCCCTATTCTGATCCCACCCCTATTCATGTCCCCTCGTGAGAGTAGGACAGCTTTCTCCCAATACATCACACACACACACACACACACACAGTAAAGGACACTGACAAAACACATGAGATTATGAAGTTCTCTTTGGTACAGAGGACATTTAGGGCCTTGTTTTCTCTTGTTCACCTAAAGTTAGAACTGAGTGTCTTGGTATCTATGTTACTTGTAACAGACTTATCCTCACATCTTACTGGTTAAAGTTGGATCACAAGTCCACTGGCAAGGCAATGGAATCCCTAAAATGTCTAGATTCAATGCCTGAGGTGGTTGAATTAATCTTTTCTGAATCACAGGATGGCATGGAGTATAGACATCAGAACAAAATTTGGTCTGGGTTAGAAGGGGAAAGGGGTCACGCCCAGCAATGCCCTCTCTCCTACCCACTTGGTCAGATACCTACCTAATCTCTGTCAATTGAACATACCCACACAAGAGTTTGACCTAGGAACTACTGATGCCAAGAGAGCAACCTAGACGGAGTCCACCTGGCTTAGGTAGTACTACTACAGTCAGTTTCCAGAGATGTGGGGGTCATGGTTCTAACAATAAGGTCCAAGGTCTGGAGCAAGTGTGGCCAGTGGCAGTAGCAAGGGGATCCTCACAAGCCTAGCTTGGTGGCAGGATTTCAGACATATTTTTCCTGTTGATGGACATAGCATTCAATCCTAGTTCTTATCCCTACTGGACATTCTGTGAATTTGCAAAAGCCTATAGTAACTTTCACCTCTGATTAAGTACTCACTGACTTCAGTTGCTCAGTCATGTCTGACTCTGCGACCCTATGAACTGCAGCACGCCAGGCCTCCCTGTCCATCACCAACTCCCGGAGTCCACTCAAACCCATGTCCATTGAGTTGGGGATGCCACCCAACCATCTCATCCTCTATTGTCCCCTTCTCCTCCTGCCCTCAATCTTTCCCAGCATCAGGGTCTTTTCCAATGAGTCAGCTCTTTGCATCAGGTGGCCAAAGTATTGGAGTTTCAGCTTCAACATCAGTCCTACCAATGAATACCCAAGAGTGATTTCCTTTAGGATGGATTGGCTGGATCTCCTTGCAGTCCAAGGGACTCTCAAGAGTCTTCTCCAACACCACAGTTCAAAAGCATCAATTCTTCAGTGCTCAGCTCTCTTTATAGTCCAACTCTCCACATCCATACATGACTACTGGAAAAAGCATAGCCTTAACTAAATGGACTGTTGTTGACAAAATAATGTCTCTGCTTTTCAATATGCTATCTAGGTTGGTCATAACTTTCCTTCCAAGGAGTAAACATCTTTTAATTTCGTATCTGCAATCACCATCTGCAGTGATTTTGGAGTCCAGAAAAATAAAGTCAGCCACTGTTTCCACAGTTTCCCCATCTATTTCCCATGAAGTGATGGGACCGGATGCCGTGATCTTAGTTTTTTGAATGTTGGGCTTTAAGCCAACTTTTTCACTCTCCTCTTTCACTTTCATCAAGAGGCTCTTTAGTTCTTCTTTGCTTTCTGTCATAAGGGTGGTGTCATCTGCATATTTGAGGTTATTGATATTTCTCCTGGCAATCTTGATTCCAGCTTGTGCTTTCTCCAGCCCAGCATTTCTCATGATGTAATCTGCATATAAGTTTAATAAGCAGGGTGACAATATATAGCCTTGACGTACTCCTTTTCCTATTTGGAACCAGTCTGTTGTTCTGTCCATTCTAACTGCTGCTTCCTGACCTGCGTACAGGTTTCTCAAGAGGCAGGTCAGGTGGTCTGGCATTCCAGAATTTTTCACAGTTTAGTAGGTTAGATTCTATTTCTTATAGATCTGAACCTGATTATCTGTCCCTTTCCGAGGGCTTAAGTCAGATAACCATATGTGGAAACATCATGCAGAATTCAGATACACAAGTGAATTTCATTTCACTGGTGCTAATTTATAGCTTCCGTGCATGCTTGCTTGCTGAGGTGCTTCAGTCATGTTTGATTCTTTGAGACTCTGTGGACCGTAGCCTATCAGGCTCCTCTGTCCATGGGATTCTCCAGGCAAGAATACTAGAGTGGGTTGTTATGCCCTCGTTCAAGGGATCTTCCCAACCCAGGGATCAAACCTGCATCTCACACGTCTCCTGCATTGGCAGGTGGGTTTTTTACCACCAGCGCCACCTGGGAAACCCAATTTACAGCTTATTTGTCCAGGAAATCTTCAGTTTCAGCTTAGACTTTCTCATTTGAATGACCCAAAACTGAACTCAGAATCTTCAATTGTGCTTCCTTGGGAGTTGCTTCAAATCTTGCAAATGAAGGAGTGGCCTGGTTCACCCAGCAAGACAACTCCTTCCTCATGATTTGTATAATGCTCCTCCCTCCCTCTCTCTGAGGGTGGCTTCTCAGGGAACTTCCTGGGAAGGTAGGAGGGGGAGGCTCCATGCTGAAAGAGATAGTTTCACAATGGATGAAAGACAGGCTTTTCCTATTTCATAATCAAACCAAGTTCCATCATCACATCCACCCATTCAGCGAAGATACGGTTGCCCAGTACTAACAAATGGGTTACTGGGGGACATCTCAGGATATGATGAATCCGTTAGTGTTTGGATGCTGTCGACGAACATGATACAGTGTATGCAGACCAGAGATAACATACTTAGAATAGAACAGGATAGAAGTCTCTACTGGCCATTGGTATTTGTGTGTGAGTATTACAGGTTGCAGTCATCCTCAGGTCATCTTGAATGAACTTCCTAAGAGTATGAGGCATCCATACACCTGAGAAGAAATACCCATGTGGAATGGTCACGGAATGGTCTGAAAGCCTTCAGACACCTGGAGACTTTTATGAGTTAGAGTGTGTTGAGGGGGCAAGGATGTCTGAGTATGCTACAGGAGCAGAGTTGTGGGTCTGAAGATCCCTTCTGCAACTCCTTCCTGGGCTCAGGCCCCTGTCGGTGCTGCCAGGAGGTAGACTTTTCTTTGAAGTAACCTACATGTAGAGCTCAAATCCATATACTCCCTCATCATTTTGCTATCTTGGCCAATCCTGATAATCAGAGCAGTGTATCTCCTTGTTTCAGTTCTCCATCTGCTCTATTCGCACCCTCCCACACACACCCCCAGTTCCCTTTATTCCTTCTACTCTAGAGGAACCACATGGAAACAGATATTAATAGTTCCTAACACAGTGGAAGTCACAAGACCAGTCCTTGAATAAACTGTTTAGAGCTGCTATCAGGCACAGACATCTGGCAAAGACTCATGTGGAGTTCTGAGTGCCAGAAATGTCCTCATTCTTCATGGAAGCGACTCAGAAGCCTGGACCAAAGAATCATATAATACCATCTCAAGATTCAAGTCACTGTAAAAAGCTCTAACATATCACTGCACATGCTGAGATCTGCAATATTGCTGTGAGTTTGTTCTCTTGGCCAAAGAAAGCGATAGAAAAGTTTGGAGCTGCCCCAACTCTTTTTTGGGGGGGATCCACACGAATGATGCTAAAGCTGAAACTCAAGTACTTTGGCCACTTCATGTGAAGAGTTGACTCATTGGAAAAGACTCTGATGCTGGGAGGGATTGGGGGCAGGAGGAAAAGGAGACGACAGAGGATGAGATGGCTGAATGGCATCACCGACTCAATGGACGTGAGTCTGAGTGAACTTCGGGAGTTGGTGATGGACAGGGAGGCCTGGTGTTCTAGAACTCATGGGGTCGCAAAGAAGCGGACACGACTGAGCAACTAAACTGAACTGAACTGAACTGAACTGAATACGACTGGCTACCATGATGTTCTTGGTGTTGCCTGTTGAACTTCAAGACCCTCAGAATCCTTGATTTTACTCTCACTTAGTCAGTCCAGTAGTTAGGACTCCAGGCTCTCATTGCCAAGGACCAAAGTTCAATCCCTGGTCAGGGACAAAAACCCCACAAACCAAGAGTGTGGCCAAAAAAAGCTTTTAAATCTTCCTTCAAACTGAAGATCTGAAAATTCAAAGTGACTTGGTTTTGTTAATTTTCCTAACACATAAATCATTTCAAAGCAAAAGTAAATGTGTGTCTAAAAAATCTAAGTTATGCAAGATCTAAGGAGAACAATTTTGTAATATTAACAGTATCAGTTGTATCTTATATGAAATAGGTATTATTTTAATGTATTAGTTGCATTTTTCCAAAGACGCTGTCAGGAACAGATATATGCCTTTATTATGTATAATAATTTAAAAGTTACATACACAATGCTTCACAAGATTTAATGTTCACATGACCTGGGAATCTTGTTAAAATGTTGATTCCAGTTCAGCAGGTTTGGGCTGAAGCCTGAGAACTTGTATTTTTTTTTTCTCTGTCTTTTTTTCCTTTGTTTTGTTAACCATGCTGCATGGCTTATGGGATCTTAGTTCCCCAACCAAGGATTGAACCTAGGCCCTTGGCAGGGAGAGCCCTGAGTCTTAACCATTGGACCACCAGGGTACTCCTGACGAACTTGTATTTCTTCCATTTTCCCATGTGATGCTGCTGCTGTTGATTCATGGGCCACACAGGGTATAGAGCATTCAATCTGCCTTCAATCATTATTTCAATTGAATTTTTAAAAAAATGCTCCCAAAAGTAAAATAGTGACTTAACATTTTCTTCTTGCTGCTAGGATGTCTTAGTTTGTTTAGAATATACTCAATACATTTTTTAAATCTCTCTCTTTCTCTATGGTTATCAGTCTCCTGCTTAGATTGATAGTACTTATTAGCATAGGAATCTGAGAACTTCAACTGATAAAGAAAACCTTTGTCTACTTGATCTTCAGAAATCAGGCCAGGAGCCAGCATTTGTAAAGCTATGGTAATTTCAAAGCTTGGCCTCTTTTGCTGCAGCTTAGGATAGGAAAACTCCGGAGGTGGACTTTAAAGCTCTTTGTGAGTTAAATCCTGTTTGGCAGCTTCTTAACTCCTCCCTATTATGTGCCTGTTGTATCCAAGGATTCCTCTTCCCCTTCAATGGTTTCAGATGAGATCTTCTGCCCCCTTGAACAGCTTGTGAAGTCCTTGGGGCCTGTTGTCTGATTCCGTGTGTCACACGTTCATCTTTATAATCCCTCTTGTCTTCTGGAGCAACAGTGGGAATGGTCTGGTGTTGGAAACTTTTGTAAGACAGTCACGCTTACATAACTGCACGATGTCGTTTTTGCACCCCTGGAATGCCTTTGTTACAGTGCAGCCCTTCCTCCTTTGACACTTGGCATGGAAGAAACAGGAGACCACCCAAAGCACAAAAGGAATGAAGGAATGGAATTCCTGGAGTTTTCAGCACAGAGGGCACTGGTGCTGGCAAAAAGAGCACAGTCTTCAAGAAGACTTAGCCAGCCAAGTTATCCTCCACAGAAGAGAGACGGAAACGCAAGTCAGAGGAGAGCAAAGGTCTGGGAACAAGAGGCAGAGAGTTGGAGATCTCTGTCCCCAGTGGTCACCATCCTCAAAGTAGAGGGGATATAGGATACTGTCAGGTGAATGTATGCTCCTCGCTTTTTGTCTTGTCACAACAAAG